>JAASAO010000574.1:0-100008 GCA_017311375.1 Mytilus coruscus
GACAACTTCAAAATCTACTCAGGACCAGGATTATTTAAGGTAAAGAGTTACGACTTAAAACAAAGTAGTTTACATTTTATTTGGTTAGTATAGTATGGTGGTCATGAAGTTGAATATGGTGTTCAAACTTAGGGCATTTTAGTTGGGTGCAAGACAAGTCGGCCCGGAGACAACTCGGACCGTCTCCAAAAAGACAACTCGGACCATCTATAATGACAACTCAGACTAAGTATAAAATTAGACTTTGGAAGAAATAAATGATTTAAGGAAAAATAATGTGTCTGATGAGAAGTATCTAATATAGTTTTTATGCCAATTTTGAGCATGTTGAGTATATATAAAATAACGTCAACTACATTCCGTACACGAAGAGACGTCTATATTAACAGTTGAGTACAAGTGTTGTTCCAAAGTATTTTTAGTACCCTACCAACGAAGTCGAAGGGGACTTTAGGTTTGCACTCCGTCAATATGGCTGTCTGTCTGTCTGTTCATCCGTCAGTCAAGCAAATCAGTTTTCAACTCTTTTGTCTTCATGCTTGAAGATATTACATTGATATTTGATGTATTGTTTTATCATGACAAGTTATAGATTAAGTTTGAATTTTGTTCCGGTCTGATGATTTGGTGCAGAGCTATGGTCCTTGGACTTCTACGAGATATCTACAGTGCCGTTATACACATGCATATTGTCTGCTTGGAGTCCCCGCCCGAAAAGAAAGAAATAGCCTAACTCCAAGATACTATATTCCTGCATCACGTGATTTTTGCCACGTGGAGCTTACATTAGAATAAATACCGAATATGGAAAGTAAAACTACAATTCAAAACATAAAGGCCGAAGGCACATAAAAGAAAAATAAGGTTTTGTCGACAAAGGGTGCCGGGGCAATCTTCTCTGTGTTCAAAATATACATGAAATATTTGCCACTGCCCTTGTCTGTTCTATGAATTCTAACCCTGAGTTTTCTATCAGTTACTTGAAAGAATTTAAATAAATGGGGAATGTGTCCATGGGACACATATGATGCCCTGCTTGCATATCATAGAAAGTTATAAAGGGACATAACTGAGGAACAGTAAAAGTGACACTACCTAAATTTGTACTTGAAAGTTTTGTGGTAATAAGTATTGTGTATAAGTTACATAACATTTGGTTTAGGCAATTGAAAATTAAGTTATTGAACGGAAAGAAAAAATTCACCATTTTTCAATTGTAAAGGGCATAACTCTAAAATATTTAAAATGACGCCACCAAAATTTGAACTTGTTTTGTGATAATAGCATTGTGTATAAGTTTCATAACATTTGATTGAGGCATACTAAAGTAAGAGAATTGAAAAGGAAAATTCAGCATTTTTTCCAATTGTAAAGGGGCATTACTCTAAAACGGTTAACGTGACGCCACCAAAATTCGAACTTGATCTGTGTTTTGTGATAATAAGCATTATGTATAAGTTTCATAACATTTGGTTGAGACAACTAAAGAAAGAGAACGGAAACGAAAAATTCTGCAATTTTTCCAATTGTAAAGGAGCATAACTCTAGAACAGTATAAATGACACCACAAACATTCTATCTTGATCTGTGTTTTGTGATATAAAGCATTGTGTATAAGTTTCATGACATTTGGTTGAGGCAAACTAAAGTAAGAGAATGGAAACGAAAATTCAGCAATTCTTCCAATTGTAAAGGGCATAACTCTAGAATGGTTAAAGTGACGCCACCAAAATTCAAACTTGATCTGTGTTTTGTGATTTTAATTAGCAGTGTGTATAAGTTACATAACATTTGGCTGATGCAAACTTAAGTTAGAGAACGGAAACCAACTTCGGGACGTACGGACGGACGTACAGACGGACAAGGGTAAACTTAATGCCCCTCCGCTACGGCGGGGCATAGAAATAAAGCAAATTAAACCTAGACTTATTTTTTGCATCGATAAAGTTTTATAATAAATTAAGAAAGATAAGTTACAAGAGGTAGAGCCATTTTCCCGTTATTTTTTCATTTGATTAGATAGTTAAATCCTGTTTTAAATATCCTGATAGATGCTAATTATAGTACATGAAAATACATCACATCATCTATTTTCATATCTTGAACAGGCATTCCTACAATTAAAACAAGGCCAAGATTGTTGATTTTTGGTTTATCAAAACCGATATTGAATTAAAAAAAATTAAAATATGAATTATCAACTAATAGATATTCAAAATTAGTTTTGTATTAAAAAAGCATGGTGCTTCAGTTAGCGTGTTAATGTTGGTAGGTGATTTGTAGCGTATATGTATTTTATAGCTTTGTTCAACTTGAAACTAACAAAATAATAATAGTCCATAGTACACAGATGCCCCACTCGCGCTATCATTTTCTATGTTCAGTGGACCATGAAATCGAGATAAAAACTGTAATTTGGCATTAAAATTAGAAATTTCATATCATAGGAAACATGTGTACTTAGTTTCAAGCTGGTTAGACTTTAACTTCATCAAAAACTACCTTGACCAAAAATTTTAACCTAAAGCGGGACAGACAGACGAACGAAGGAGTGGACGGACGGACGACCGAACGGACGCACAGACCGAGAAACATAATGTCCCTAAGTGGGGCATAAAACGGGGTTAAATATAAATACAAAACACATTTAATAATCAAATTATCTGATATAAATCAGCTAATCTGATTCAAGATCGATCTCTGTTTTAATGCCAAGAAGCCAAATAATATTGAACGCATTTAACTGGGATGTTGTTTTCCTCAATCTGGATGTATCTATATCTATACACTGTTCCGGTTTTTAAGGTTTTACTGTCTATATTAACCGGACAACAGGCTTACACCAGTTGGTGCTAGAATACCTTGTGTTACAAACACATGTAATCTGGCCTTTTCTGGAATTGTACCAAATGGACCCTTTGTTGTGATACAGATGCAACACTTTCTTGATGTTTTACCTACAGTCGCGATTGGTAGTGTAATTGATGTGTTCTGTGGTGTTGTTATATCTGATGATAACTTAGGTACCGGTGTAGGGACGGTGATAACAATGTCAGTACTAGTATCTACACGGTTGGTGGATTGGCAATAACATTGCTATCTGCATTTGTTACATATAATACCATTTCCTAAAACATTCTTGTTCAAGGCTTAGAAAAATATTTTTGTTTTGTAATTTTCTGCTATGGCCTGTTTTCGTTAACACTAATTGGGCTTCATTGCTATATCATCAATTCTCATGTTATTTGTTATGTACAAGCACCTACTTCAGTTTGACTCTTTGAATTAAACAAACATCCGAAAAATATGTGATAGAAACATAACAATTAAATATTTCAACACACAAAATGCAAAACATTTGCGTGAGATTTGACCCCCATCTTAAAAACAATTCATATTTTACAGTCATATGCGCTACCGATCGAGCCACGGCGACTCATTGAGAAACTGTTGTTATTAAGCACCTATATAGGTACAATTTAGTGATGTTCCACCTTGTATTTAAAAAGTTTTCTTTTTAGGTAATCATAAGAGGTAGGGCCATTTTCCCGTGATTTTTTCATTTAATTAGACAGGTAAATCCTGTTTTAAATAGCCCGATAGATTCTAATTATAGTACATGAAAATTAATTAGTTAAGACACACTAAACCGATTTCATTCTTGATGAAAAAGTTTTTAGGTAATAACCTAAAATTAATTAGACACAGTAAACCAATTTCATTTTGAGGAAAAAGTTGTATAAATTACAGCAACAACAAAAAACATAACTTTGTTTTGGTTTTGGTTTGAAATGTCCTTCTCGGGGATTCCTGGTTTCCAACCTAAAACAACGTAAATTCCGCATATTTGACTTTAATCCTTTTGGGGGTTAAATTAACTATTTTCAAACATATCATAATATAAATCGAGATATTGATCGAAAACATTTTATTTCTTGTTTTATCGTAAATTTTATTCTTTCAGCCCTTCTGTAAAAAATATCAGGGAAATTGGCCATACCTCAAATTTGTATTCACGTAATACAATATTTATTTTAAATTATGTTTTGCGAATTCAGTAACATGCCGAAATGATGTTGCCATCTAAAACTTATCATTTAATAATTTAAATAGTTCAAATCCTCTTTGAATAATAAATCTTTGAGTTGTCTTTATAGACGGTCCGAGTTGTACTCGGTCCGACCTTTCTCTGGGTCAATTGTCCTGCATTCTGAAAGTTTAATACAAGGGACCGTGTAAGGGTTCTTTTATGGTTACGGTAAGTTTAGGTTCATGGTCAGGGTTAGTTTAGTTTTAGGGACAACCATTTGATGTTTGGTGGGGGATTTTTTACGAATAGAACTACTCATTTTGATCTGTTGCTACGCATGCTTATATTTTACGGCAGCAAAGTTTCATTTTACTTTGTACACAATTTAGAGTAGAAATAGACTGTATTAAAGTTAATAAAAAATGAAAATAAACTTATCTGATTACCTTATTTAAACACGTAGCTTGGAAATATACCAAGGCTCCGTGTTGAAGATCGTACTTTGACTTGATGGTTTACTTTTATAAAATTTTGACTTGCCAGTTGGATGGAGAGTTGTCTCATTGGCACTCATACCACATCTTCTTATATCTATATAAATGGGTTTTGATTTTCTTATTTGATATATATGTAAATGGGTATAGTGCTTTCACATTAACCAATATATGAACGGGAGGTGTTTTCAAACTCGAACCGGACGTCTCAACTCTGTACCCAACATTTTAGTTTGAGACCCCTGTGTACCAACCAGGCCAGGCTATGACCAACTTTCGAATTAGTACACTTCCCATTTAATTCTTATGTCTCAATGCTTATGTTGTTATATCACAGAGGAAAAAAACTGATTGTTCAAGTATGTCATTTATAATCGTTGTAATTCATTCATACAAAACAATTTGACATGGGTGAATTTATTTTCAGAATGCTATGTACAAATATTCAAAATAAATAGTACATGAAAATAGAATAGCTTATCGAAGGGATGGTCTCGGTCTTATTTACGATATAAGATATTTATAAGTATAAAATCCAAACAATTGGACTGCTACCAAATAACACAAATATACAATAAACATTACAAATATGTAATATTTACAAAAGTGAAAAATTAATTTTAAAAAATCTCAGTTTGTTTTGATTTTTTTTTTTTACTCTTTAATTCTTTTCTTGCACCATAGACTACATGCCTCTCCCCAAATTAACATGTAAATTATTATGTTAAGAGCAGTAAAAGAAAATGCTATGTAGGAACATAGGCAAAGATAATCTGACCTTGATTTTAAGCCCTTTTTTTAAGGTCAACTGCCACAGACAATATTTATTTATTGTATACATGTACATGCTTTGTACATTTGGCAAGCAGAGCGAGTAAAAAAGATTGTACGTTTTCATTATTTTTGGTCAGAATTCATGTAATATATATTTTCAAGTGTGATAAGTCAAATTTATTAATTTAGAACATAATAGGTGCCAGAATATTTATTTCCAAAATCTGCCAGCATCCGGTCCCTTTCAGAAATAATGGTCGTCCCTTGAGATTTTGTTAAACTTAACCTATAGACATCTATCATGCACACATTGCTTTTTAGTGTGACGTTCAATTTTTTTCTAAAATGAAGGTAATATTGGGAAAATTTTGGTTGATTATATAGGGAATTACTGAAGCTTGACTGGAATGGGCCCCTCTTAGGACTGTCAGTGCCCCTCCCCTTTTATGAAAATTTCTAGATGCGCCACTGACATTTCATTTGTTAACCTATTTTGGGTTGAACAAATCTATATGCAAAAACTGTAACTGTTTAAATATTGATTTAATACAAAACAGACTAAAATTCATCTATATTTCGTATTTGAAGGTTCCAAAATCAATCGAAAATCTTATACATGTACACCTGTACTTTGACCTATCATGGTTTAATACAAATTGATACTTTGATAGAGAGTTGTCTCATTTGCACTCATACCACATCTTCTTATATCTATGAATGTAAACAAGCATTTGCATTAGGTCGATTTCTAATCGTATGCAGCTCATATATAATGATATGATGTCATAATTGCATGATAATATATGCACATATTTCACAAGAACGAAAAAAATGCTATCTTTTTGCAGAATTCCTTTCGTGTTTCAGAACTTTCTTTATAACATTGACTGCAGCAAATAACAACAAATAAATTTAGAGAAGCTAATTCTTTACTTATACTTTTACAGAATTCCACCAAATAAATTTAGAAGCTAATTCTTTACTTACACTTTTACAGAATTCCACCAAATATAAAATTAAAGTTGTTATATTTTAATTTTCAATCCAGATTAAATGTTCAAAATACGTATACATACATATCAAAGTTGATGCAAAACAAGGAAATAAAAGAAATTTTACAAAATATACCAATTTCTGCATGCTTTGGTGTTATTGATATTGTAACTCGACAAACGTGAACTAACTTTTATCCTGAACACCAGTCTTTAAACCTACATGTACATGTATGTAAGTTATAATGTTAGGTCAAATTTAAGGTACGGACGGTAAATTTAAAATTTGCAATCAATTTGGTACCAAATTTCCACCTAAGTGACTCAACTCCTTTGTCATACAAGAAGGTATTACATTTAAAAAATCCATTTAAAAGAAATTTTTGTCATATTATTTAAGCCCACCTGGCCCAAAGGGCTAAAAGAGATAGATATTCTCATAAGTTTTGTCCGTTATCATTGTCCGTTAACTTATCCAAAATTGTAAAACTGTTCTCCTCTGATACTAATGAACCAAATTAATTTTACCAAACTTGGCAACAACAAATCATCATTGGGATATTTAGATTGAAAAATTTGTAAGGGATCCGCAGAACACTGTGTCTCACCTGCAATTGCTGCTGTTAGTATTATAGTGTAATGTTGACTTAAAAAGTGAGTATATTTATCAGTAAAATACATAATTATAAAAAATATACAATTTTATGTGTATAACACTCATATTAACTATGGTTTTAATGTACTGATAATAAAATCAATATTTATACCAATAACAAAACATATTCATAGATCTAATTTAAGTGTTTAATTAGTATAATATATAAAACAAGAAGATGTGGTATGATTGCCAATGAGACAACTCTCCACAAGAGACAAAATGACACAGAAATTAACAACTATAGGTCACCGTACGGCCTTCAACAATGAGCAAAGCCTATACCGCATAGTCAGCTATAAAAGCCCTGAAATGACAATGTAAAACAATTCAAACGAGAAATCTAACGGCCTAATTTATGTACAAAAATGAACAAAAACAAATATGTAACACATAAACAAACGACAACCACTGAATTACGGGCTCCTGACTTGGGACAGGCACATACATACAGAATGTGGCGGGGTTAAACATGTTAGCGGGATCCCAACCTCCCCTAACCTGGGTCAGTGGTGTAACAGTACAACATAAAACGAACTATAAAATCAGTTCAACTTTCTTGTACTATTTTATCATGGAGACTGCAATGATAAATTATAAAGCAATAAAATTTCTTAATCTCACCCTTGCACATGTCAAAAAGCGAAATCTGTGGACTCATCTTTAAAAATTCCTTAGTGAGAACCCTGATTTGTAAGGTAGTATTTGATGATTATTTTACAAAAATTATACCCTGAATTTTCTTTTAGATTGCAGCAACAGTATGAAGAATTCCAAGAGTCTGATGCGGTTTATGCATAACAGGATTTTATCATTGATCATCATCTTACAAGGATATAATATGCAAATATATGAAGGAATCCATGGGTACTGAGAGCAATTATATGCAGGAGAGAACTTTTAAACAAAACTTCAATGTAACAGATATACAGTGGTGTATTAAAGAGATCAAAAGAACCTGGAATAACTTGTCACGAGTGTATATTTCTTTCAACCACAAGCTCTTTCATAATATTATACAATCTATAATACTAAAATAACGAGGTCCAATTTGTCAGCCGGCATGTCATAAAGACGACGATTCAAAGAATTCAACTTTATATATAATAACTAATATAGGACAATGGTGTTGATTAAAATTACATCATTCCAGGCCCTTTTGTTTTCCAAATAATTAATATAACCGATAATTAACAAGTTCCGGGTCGAATCCGCTACCGATACTAATAGTATATGTCACATATAGTTTCCGGTTTAAGTATGTATGTGTGTTCTGTATCTTCCTCCTTTAATAGGAGCACCACCATGGGTATTGTGTAAAGTAGGACACTGAACTTACCGTATCAGTACAGATTAAATGTGAGCATTAGCCTTCCCAGTTTCCCAGTCTGGCCTAGACGGGTCTTACTACCAGAAGTAGTTAGAAAACCAGGACGGGTTCAAACATAAAGATTTTAAAGCACAGAAAAATGTGTACCTTATAATCAGCATGACTTTATTAGATGACAATACGAATACAAAAAGTAAAGGCTAAACATAAGGCGTAGGTACTTTAATTCAGTCACGGAACCGCGATGTCGCGGGTGTGTTCTAGTTCAAATTAAAATTATTGTATTACAGATAAGGTATTAAAATAGAAAATAGAAATATAAAAGTACAAAACATTGAAATAACAAGAATTTTTACAAACTTTGAGTCCATTCCATCTTGTGGGACATGTAGAAAGTTTATGCATTAACCATTTATGTAGCTCCATAAAGGGGAGGGGCTAGGTTCGTTCCTTAAAAACGTCTATGAATCCGACAGCAACCCATCGATAAAAACAACAAATCAGGAGTCTGTAAAAGATGTGAATAAAATAAATAAAAACTAAATCAACTCAGAATTTTCCAAATAACATATTTTTTTTCAATATGTATTTTGACATGAGACAACCAATGGGAAGGTTCCTACCTTGGTGCAGGCATTTGAGTAAACTATTTTTAGAATATTTAAGTTAATTAGTAGATTTACAAAATTTCCATAATAGAATTAACATCTTTCATTTCTGATTTTTGCAGGTAAGACTCTTTTGATAGGTAATTTGTTTCAAAATTCATCAACAATAATACAACTATCATCCAGGATGCGAGTCATCGATGTACACGAAATTGTACACCTGTGACACATTTGCTTGTCTTCTTGTTTTTGTCGCTCCTGCGACATGCGAAACCTACAGATAACAATCCTCCGGCGTAAAGTATTTGTAATGAGCTTTATATTTTAGATGGTAATTGACCTAGACTTGAGGCTTCATACCTTGTGTACAGATGGGTTATATTACAAAGGTCTGTCATATGTCTGTTGGCCTCGACCTCATTTTCACGGTCAAGAGACTGCTTGAAAAAGTTTTTTTTTTGTTATGGAATTTCTCACTTACATATTAAGTGACCTACCGAATAAGACTATTTACCGGGTTTGTAATAACATGAGCAACACGATGGGTGCTACATGTGGAGCAGGATTTGCTTACCCTTCCGGAGCACCTGAGATCATCCCCAGTTTTTGGTGGGGTTCGTGTTGCCCAGTCTTTAGTTTTCTATGTTGTGTCTTGTGTACTATTATTTGTCTTTTCTTTTTAAGCCATGGCGTTGTCAGTTTTTATCTATGAGTTAGAATGTCCCTTTGGTATCTTTCGCCCCTCTTCTATCAGTAATAGGACCTAACCTCGGCCTCATGGCACGGATCAATAATTAAGGTTAAGTTACACGGTTTAAGGTTTAATAAGGAAATGTGGTTATTATTGCCTATGAGACAACTATCCACCAAAGTTCAATTAAGTGGATATAAGCAATATAGGCAACTGTACGGCCTTGATAAAATGAGTAAAACCCATACCGTAAAGTCGGCTATAAAAGGTTTAAACATGAAAAATATGAATATGAAACAATTCATATGAGAAAATATGAATATGAAACAATTCATATGAGAAAACTAACTCAGGTGTGATTGCGTACATACGAAATAGTGTATGTCACCAGAGAAGAATCGATTTAGAAATAGGTAGTATTAAACAGTTTGTTGTTTAATAGTTTAAACTGGTTAAATGTGGAAAACGCATTCAATATCAAAAGGCAATACTTGTGTTTAAATCATTAAATGATATGGTTCCTAACTATTTACAAGAAAACTTTCATTTTATTGGTAATCAGAATTATAATTTACGTTCGGCTAATGAAAACTATTAAATCTTCCGAAACCAAAAACAAACTTTTAAAGAAAACATTTACATATATGAAACAGTTTACCAAATAAAATAAAATGAGTAATACACTTGTATCTTTTAAAACAAAATGTTACAAATTTTTCATCAATTGTGCAAATTAATATGCTTTTCATTATTATCTAGATACAATTTTGTATATTGTATATAATATATCATTATAATATTGTATGTACTTATAAGTATGTTATTATTATTTTGAGGACTCTCAGGAAGATTAGTTTTAACTAATGGGATTTTCCTCTTGAAATAAAGATTATTTATTTATTTATTTATTTTATATAACCATAATATACAATGTCAAACGTCGACAAAATCGGTTTAACCCGCCACATTTATATGCATCTCTGTCTCAAGTCGGACAAAGTCATGTCATAGATATGTCTTTGCGTAGTTATACATTTAGTTTAATAAACGATATTCAGACATTGTGCCGTACAGCTAATTGCATTCCTTATCTATTTTTTTTGTCGGAGCCATTCAGAGCTTCTTGTATGTTGTGGACTGCTAAACATTGACGGAACTGTAATTATAGTAACCTATGTCTGATGGTTTTCTATTTGTTGCTTATGTGACTGAATTTGACTGTCTTCATGACAGCTCCTTTTACGTTTTTCACACAAATCAACAATGAAAAATCATAGCGCATGGAAAGCTATAAAAGTCTACTTGATAACTAGCGAAACTAATCGTAAGAAAAAATAACCGTACTGATCTACGTTAAAACATTGAATAACACCATTTATGACATACAACAAACAACAACAATCAAAATGAGAAGTCCTGGCTTGAAACAGGCACGTAAAGAATGTGGCCATATAGTCAGTCATCAAAAGAATCATCTTCAATGCATTTAAAATGCTTCAAATTTTCAGTACTAAAATGACTGAAATTTACAGTACTTAAAAATGCCTGAAATTTTCGGTACAGTAAAATGACTGAAATTTTCAGTACTGAAAATGACTGAAATTTACAGTACTGAAAATTACTGAAATTTTCAGCACTGAAAATGACTGAAATTTTTGTACTGAAAAACGACTGAAATTTTCAGTACTGAAAACGACTGAAATTTTCAGTACTGAAAATGACTAAAATTTTCAGTACTGAAAACAACTTTTCTCAATATTACTGAAAACATACATACTATTAATTGTACTGAATACATATGAGTAAGAAATGTACTGATTGATGACCTTTATACCAGTACTGTATTTGTAGTGGCATTTAAATTACATGTAAACGCTGTATAAATTCCTGGTAGTGTATAACTGCGTTAATCGCAACGATTGATTTTATATTGTTTATCATATAAGGTATAGTGTCCGGCAGGGATCGTGTTTTTCGAGTGATGTGATCGTGTTCTTTACCGAGTGTGACCACGTTTTGCCAAGTGAATATGATCAAAATGTTAACAAAGAGACTTCTTCTCTTGTATATAAGACGTGAACTAAATGCATTCTCAATTTTATTGAACTTAATATACAAGACCATACAAGGTAAGTTAGTATTTGTGATAAAAGTATATCATCAACCCTATATTATTTTGTGTTATAAAATGCTATTTTAGCTTTAAAATGCTTTTATTCCGAAATATAGAAAAAACTTTTTAATAAAAATAGCTTCTGCAAATGTCAAAGAAAAAGTATATTTGGAGCTATATATCCATAGATACACAGTTTTGATCGAGTGAATAAAGATTTCAATGGCTAAAACTGTTATATGTTAGTGCATTTATGTTTAAAATACATAATACATTTCAAATAAAGTACTTCTCAAAGCAAGAAACCAATGCATTAAACCCGTTTGATAATACTATATTACGTAACACGTCCATTTTATTAAAAGCACTGTTAATTTGTATATACTGTTGTTTGCCAAAGGAGTTGCTTCACTAACTCATAATTTTGGCCCTAAAATTTGAAAAAGTTTCACTGTGATAATGTAGTAAAATCTTGATTAAAACATATGTTAAAATATCCAATTGTTTCAGTCAAAAGATATTTTCACCAATTTCGTCATTAATGACGTAATTGTGACGTCATAATGAAGGAAGTTTCGTAAAAACCTGATTTTCTGCAGAATTCTGCAACATGTATGGCAGTTTTCTAAAAATTAACAAGGGCGCCACCCTTCGCCCACAAATATTTTTATAGAAATATTCTTTATATACCATATTCTTTACTTTCCGATAAAAATTTCAATGGGCAAGGGTGGTGCCACGTACAATATCATGAAAAAGGTGAAAAATTGACATATTTCTAAAAAAAATGGACAAAATTAAATATATTCCTATTTCAGGCTAATATATTCATAAATATGAAGCAGATATACTATTTTCGGTTTATACTTTTAAATATCTTACATTTAGCAATGCATACCCATTAGATTTACTTAAATAATTGATGTTAGAAAAACACATTTACAGGGCCGTTGGGTTCCTGGCTCTACTCCTTTATAAATTAAATGGAGACCGGCATTAGTATGTTTCGATAGATCAAACATGTCTGTGCTCATGAAATGACTGTTCACATCATGCACGTCCATTGTAATTAACCCACACATGATTATGTATGTTTGAATCAAACCAAATGTGTCCATGCACATGTAAACATGGTGAAACTTTCCAACAAGCCAAAGCCAAAGTACATATGTTTTATCTATCCAAACATACGTATATCGATGTAAATTCCATACAATAATTTACATGATGTGAACAAACTTCATGTTAGCGTTCCTATGCGGATTTCATATAGTAAATATTCGTGATGTAAACAATATTTGTGTGAGCACAGACATATATTTTGCTAATTATACAACTTTCCGCAAGAGTTAAAATGACGAAGATGAAAGTAAAATATGTCACCGTACGCATGTACGGCCTTCAACAATAAGAAAACCCAATACCTCATGGTCAGCTATAAATGACCCCAACATGAAAAATGAAAAAACTAACGGCCATATTTATAAAATACAGTGTACTAACAAAATTCTTCTGACAGATATGAACCAACGGCAACCACTGAATTACGGGCTCTTGACTTGGGGTTAAACATGTTTGTAAGCGCTGAATGAGAAAACCCATTACATTAAGTCAGCTATAAAAGACCACAACAAGACAAATATGAAACTAATCAAACGAGAAAACTAGCGGCCTAATTTATAAGATATAATGTACGAAAAACAAATAATATGACACACATGAACCAAAGACAACCACTGAATTACAGGCTCTTGACTTACGGTTTAACATGTTTGTAAACTGTCAACCTGCTCCTAACATTGGATAGTGGTGTTACAGCACAACATAAGAAAACACTGTAAAATTAGTTGCAAAATGGCTTAACAAAATAGATCGGTACGACACACAAACAAACCCAACTAACATAAAAACAATAGACACAAAGTTCCGATATAAGAGTACTCGCATTCACTGAAAGTTAGTTCAAAGCAAATTACAACTAATAAATAAATCATGTTTTCCCGGACTTAAGTATCAAGCAGTATATCATGTTGGATTGAGACGTACGTACAATTTTATCTTCTTTTTTTATAAAATTACATCCTATATGTTTCATTTATTATTTGTCCGAATGATAATTTGTTTCATCGTTCTAGAAAATTGAATATAAGAACAATTTCAAATGCGAATTCTCTGAAGATGAGTATGATCAAGCGTATGTTATACTAGGTCACACAGCAATAAAGCACCATGACAGCTTCCTTTCCGTCTGATAGTAGTGCCTCATAAAATGAAAACGCAGATTTCTATCGAGACATTACAATTAACAATGTATATCTACGGAACAATGCGAAAGACATAAATGAAATACACGAGGTGTACGCTATTACAATGCATATACACATTTTTCTTCTTATCATGTCAAAAGATCATATTAGGCCACATCAATTTAATTTCTTGTTCTACGAATTTTTTTTGTTTTTTTTTGAAAATTTTAATAAAAAATTTAATTTGCAAATTTTGAGGCGAAGCTTGAAAAGTAAAGGATTATAATTTTTTTTGTAAAACATAAAATCATACGTTCTGACAATATTGATCAAACCAAGATGGTATGAAACTTGATTTACTTCTTGTACTTTTCTTTAATTTATCACTGCTTAAGTGTTGGGTTTTTTCCAAGACATGTAATGCCCACTTTTAATTGCAACATATTTATGACTTCTTGTATTACTGTAATTGTTACTTTCTGAGGACATCAGATCTTGAACTGAATAATTGAATAATTATCTTAACTGCTTTAAATGATCTCCAGTTAATTGTCATAGATGTCTTTCCTCCTTCACCGGACATGACTTATAACTAGCAACACGGCGGGTGTCTTGCAAGAAGCAGGAACTGCTAATCCTTCCGAGCACCTGAGTTCACCCCAGTTTTTGGGGTTTGTGCTGTTTGTTGATGTGTGTACGTTTTAGTTTTTTGTGTTATATGTTGGTTGTCTGTGTCTCTATCATTTTGGTGTTCTCATTTTGTTCTTTGAATTTTGGCACTTTGTATATTATATAAATAAGATGTGGTATGAGTGCGTATGAGACAACTCTCCATCCAAGTCACAATGTATTTAAAGTTAACAATTATAGCCATTATTATTATTATTATTATTATTACAAGGCATTTTTATAGCGCATTATATAACACTACAATTACTCTAAGCGCTTTACATGTTAAAACAAAAGTACACAAGTTCGTACATACATGAAACTACAAAGATAAAATAGACCAAAATATGTTTAAAACATACAAAATCAAATCAACCATAAAAGTTAACACTCCAAAACTTGGTAAAAATGAATTAAAAGAATTATTAATGAATAAGTAAAATTTGAATATTTGTTATCTTAACTAAATATTTCTAAAATTGCTGAATGCTACTACTGAATTATATTTAAAATAAGTTACTAAAATACTTCGGCTTGTTAAAAAAAAAAATTGTTATATCAAAATACACAGAAACATCAAATCAGACTAAAATGTACAAAATATTAAAACCAACATCAGTCAAATACAACCAATCACGGTTCCAGGTCTTAACTATGAGCGATCCACAAATGCAACTTTTAATAGATGCGTCTTTAGTCCTTTCTTAAATAGTTCTGGTGATTTTCATTTCGAAGATTTGTTGGAAGGCTATTCCACAGAGTCCCGGCCGCCACATCGAACCTCCGTTCACCATACATTTTGGTCCGTGCATTTTTTGGCATCTCGATTAAAGCAGCATTTTCAGATCGCAACGATCGTGCTGGTTTGTAAAAATGTATGAGTTCACTCAGATACGAAGGTGCAAGTCCATGCAAGGCTTTGAATGCGTAAAGCAACAGTTTATACTGGCATCGGAATTTAAATGGTAGCCAATGAAGAGTCATAAGTGTTGGAGTTATATGTTCAAACTTCTTTTTGCGGGTTACTAGCCTGGCAGCAGTGTTCTGAACACGTTGAAGTTTGGATAGACTCGAGGCATTCACACCATACATTAAAGCATTACCATAATCAAGTCGCGACGTAACAAGAGAGCATACAAGAGTTTTGCAAGCGTCCTCCGTTATATATGATCGAATCCGTCCTATGTTACGAATCTGATGGAAACAGGATTTGGTAATTGCATTGGTCTGTTGCTGCATGCTGAGGGTTTGATCGAGAAAAACTCCTAGATTTCGAACACAGGTAGATTCACTTAGTATAGTTCCATCAAAATTCAGTTGTAACTTACTAAGACTTTTGACTTTGTGTTTTGGAGCAAACACAATCAATTCGGTCTTGTCCTGGTTTAACTTTAACATATTTGTACACATCCAAGTTTTAATATCTTCCAAACAAGCTTCTAGGCGCTCGGTAATGTCATCCCAATTATCTAATGATTTGATGACTTGATAAATTTGTGTATCATCCGCATAACAGTGATATGCCATGCCATGTTTCTTACAGATTTCACTAACCGGGTACGAAAACATGGAATAAAGTCTCGGTCCAAGCACGGAACCCTGTGGGACACCATATTTCAGAACCATATTGTCGGAGTGAACAGATCCAATGGAGACATATTGCGACCTATTAGTCAAGTATGAGCAAAGCCACGACAAGGCTGTTCCAGATATACCAAAAGTATACTGTAGACGATTGAAAAGAATCTCGTGAGAGATCCAACATCATCAATATTACACAATAGCCATATAGGTCAAAGTACGGCCTTCAACACGGAGCTTTGGTTCACACCAAACAGCAAGCTATAAAGGGCCCAAAAATAGTTTGCTGTTTGGTGTGAACCAAAGTTTGACTAGTGTAAAACAATTCAAACAGGAAATCCAATGGTCTAATATATATATACAAGACGAAAACACCTATGAACCACACCAACAAACGACAACTACTGAACAACAGGCTCCTGACTTAAGACAGGTGCATAAAATGCAGCGGGTATGGATAGTTTTGTTCCGCCGGCAAACGATATTGCAGCTGAAGATAACACTTCTCCCCGCGTCCTTTATTCTAACAACAAAAATAGGCATGATTTTGTGAAGAATCGTCCTTGACTTTGATAAGAAATCTGTGTTAATGCTCGAAACAGTTTAAAAGGTCGCGATTTGACGTTGACTAAAACGCTCTTCTGATCGATTTTTATTTTGCTTTTAATGTTTACAAAAAAAACGGCACGGGAAATAGACACGATTACTTTTCCGGATGCGGGAAGCGGGAATATTTAAAAAAATTTTTCCGTTTAGAAAAATATGTGCCGGCGGGTCCGTCGAACAAGGAATTAAATTGGCGTGGCCTTAGAGCTAACAGATTATTAATTTCATTGTAAATTATATATTCCATTCAATTTAACGTTTATTTGTCCCTTAGTTTTCTTATCCCTATCTTTAAAACTTAAGGGTTTGCGACTGTAATATATAAATCATAAAATATTATTTACTATAAAAACACAATGTAGCATGAAATAATATAAAAAGTTATGAGTCCCCTGTTCTTGGTTCTAAATACATTTTACAAAACATACAGAAAGTTATCAGTAAATTGAAAACGGTTAAATTAGATCAACACATTAATATGTGTTTGTGACTTATTAGGAATAAATACTATTGTCCTACGCTACAGTTACAAACTAGAAAAGTCAGTTTTAAGCCCAAGAATGCCTTCTTTCACATTCACATTTTCTTTGAAAACCCGGACCAATTAGTACAAAACCTGAACGTTTTAAATGTTGCTCTTTAAAAACAGGACTCTGTAAACTACTGAATTATAAGTGAACTACAAAGAAATTGTGCGTCATTTGTGCTCAAAACATGCCTAGTATTCAGAATAAGACGAACAGTCATGACTAAAACTAGCATACACACGAAATAGCAGTAAATTGATCTGATCGCATGTAGTATCACCCAAAATAACCTGGTCTTCACTCAAAATTGGACGGATTCCACTGGTTAATGTGATATCCGTAACTGCAGTTACGTATATCCTAAGATGGCGGACGATGTTTCTGGTCAATATTTCTTTTGTCAATTCTGTAATAATTATGTAATATTATTCGGTATATCTTGTCTTTTTTCACGTATTACTAAGTTTGAAACTGAAATACAAAGGGTTTTTTTTTCATAGTTCAATCGCTGAATGGAGAAATCAGCCGTCCAAAAAAAAAAAAAAACAAAACGCGGTAATATGGGTAACTGTATAGACTGATATCCGTAACTGTTATAAACGTTTAGAAAAGGATATCCGTAACTGTTGAGTTTCGTTGTTTCTGCTTCATTCATTATCCTCGATTTAATAGATCGGACGAACATTTTTTCGGAAATAAAACTGTCATAAATTCGTCAAAAGATTAGAAATTATCGGAAATTGAAAAATGTATGCCTACAATATTATTACAACATTAGAAAAATGCCACTGTTTATGACGTCTTCACACTAAATCCATTGGATGTTGGATGTGTAATGATTGATAATTTAGTCTTAGATGCGGGATTTTGATATTAGTTGTTATTGGCTTTGAACTAGCTGTCAGAAACTGCGACTATTCTCTGATCTGTACTTAGTAACTTTTTGTTGTTGGGATGTACAAGTACCCCCATCCACTCTGTGTTTTGTTAGATTAATTTTTATATGTATCCATCTGATGAGTTAAGCCTTTTTCAACTGATTTTTATAGTCTGTTCTTATGTTGTACCGTTACACCACTGTCCCAGGTTAGGGAGGGTTGGTCGCCCTAACATGTTTAATCCCGCCACATTCTATATGTGCCTGTCCCAAGTCATGAGCCTGTAATTGAGTGGTTGCTGTTTGATGATGTTGATCATATGCGTTGTTTGTTTATTGTTTTGTACAGTTCTTGTATTGTTCTGTTGAAAAATGTCTCAGGATTAGGTGGAGGGTTGGCCGCCAATTAACATGTTTAATCCGCCACATTCTGTATTTGTCTGTCCCAAGTCAGGAGCCTGTTATTCAGTGGTTGTAGTTTGTTGATGTGTTACATATTTGTTTTTGTTAATTTTTTTTTTGTACATTAATTAGGCCGCTAGTTTTCTTGTTTGAATTGTGTCCTTTCGGGGACTTTATAGCTGACTATGCGGTATGGGCTTTGCTCACTGTTGAAGGCCGTACGGTGACTTATAATTGTTAATTTCTGTGTCATTTGGTCTCTTGTGGTATTCATACCACATCTTATTTTATATATGTTCAGGACGAGAACAAGTTAAAAATAGATACAATTAAAAGGTCTTACAATGCTCATAAATTGTTGTTAATATAATGGAATTCTATGCGACTGTCATACAAGTGAGAGGCTTAGCTAGCTATAAAACCAGGTTTAATCTACCATTTTCTACATAAGGAAATGCTTGTACCAAGTCAAGAATATGACAGTTGTTATCAATTCGTTTGATGTGTTTGAGATTTAGATTTTGCCATTTGCTAAAGGACTGTCCGTTTTCAATTTTACTTGGTATTATTGTTATTTTCTTTTTTTCGTTATAAGCGATATGTATGTCTTGATTGCCACCCATATTTCATCTGCAATAAGCTACCCAAGTTCCTTCCTCTAGCTCACTATGCATGCTGCTGACTATATAGAAATACAGAATTGGTAGCCTGATCAATATATTTTCACATAATATTTGTAAAGACTTCCAAGAACAATTCAGATTCCGATTTATTACAATTTTGATAACCGGAGACATTTATTTCATTTCAAACATGAATGAATTGTTTAGAAATAAAATCAGTTACGGATATCAATATTTCCAGTTACGTATATCATCGACAATTTATTTACTTCAGTTACCCATATCATTGCGATATTTTGGACGGCTGTTTTCTCCATTTAGCGGTTGAACTATGAAAAACACTTAGTATTTCAGTTTCAAATTTAGTAATACGTTAAAAAAGACACAAAATACCGAAAAATAATACACATTTATTACAAAATACACAAAAGAAATATTGACCAGAAACATTGTCCACCATCTTTGGATATACGTAACTGCAGTTACGGATATCACATTTACCCCAGTGGGATTCACAAAAAAAACAATCTCAACCGGACAATGTACCTACTGTGTTTAGGCTTATTTCAATTTAATTCTCAACTATTGTGTAATTATTCATACAGACCTTTAAATTAACAAATGAGATAAAAGTAAACTTACCCCAAACGATTCTTTGACATAAGTTCTTGTCTTTCAAATTTATATTACATGTATTTTTATTTTCATTTGACCCTGATTCCTGGCTTGTATTGTCAGTTGGCATTGTACTATTTCTTTTTCTGTTGAATCATCTTCTTGCGTCATCGCTCTCCCTTTTAAGAAAGGATGAATTGGTTTCACTTTCCTTTTATAGTTTCCATTTCACTTGTTAAGGTTAATGCTCTAAGTCCTATATTCCGCAAACCTTCACGGATATCTAAAACTCGCTTTCTGCCTGATTTTTGAAAACTGAAAATAAAAAAACAACATTGTCTATTGGAATAATATGAAATGTAGGGTAAATTTGAAAAGCGTATACTTTCCTGTATAACCTTTTATACAATTATCATAGTCAAACAACAGAATCAAACCGACTTCCTTTTAGTGATACACGGTTACAACAGCAATTTGGTTTTCAGAATAAAAAAAATGCTGTAAAAGTCCAATAATATTCTTAATAAAGATGACACATTCATAATTACAAACAACTCATCTTCTGCCTGCCGTACTCAATATGACACTAACAAACAAAATTATTCTTTTATTTCTTTTATATACTCTGCACGATTCAGATATTAACATATTGTAGAGACACATGACTGACAATTGTGTCTATATTTGTCTTTTATTATCCTTGTCTTTTGTTCCCGTCTCATTACTTTTACGAGCTTCTCCTTTTATTCATATTTGCATATAGCATAACAATAACCATATTCAACTAGCAAATGACAATGTGTACAGTAGGCGTTCATTTAATACATATTCTGAACTTATTGGCTAGACGATGCATCTAATTCCGTTATTATACTCCAATTTCTGTATAATCAACTAAAGTTGAATTATTAGCTCGCCTACATAAGTAATCAACTAATATTTTACTTATTGACATATATGAAGCAAACGGTTACCGTTTTTCTTTTCAATCGGTCATACAAGTGGGAGGTTAAGCTAGCTATAAAACAGGTTTTACCGACCATTTTTTCGGAAAATGCCTGTTCAATGTCAAGAATATCACACTTGTTTATCACTCGTTCCGTTGGTTGATAATGTTTGATTTTGTCACTTTTATGGATTTCCTTATTGGAATTTCCTTGAGTTTTGTATTTTGTAGTTTGTTTTACAATATCAATGCTATCTGTATTATTATCCAGTTAATGTTATAAACAATACCAACATTCCCTTGTAGTCATGCGCGTACCCTTGAGCCAGTTTTCACAAAGTGATATCTTTGTTCACGTCAATATCTCATCAAAGAGGTTACATACATGTACATGTAAGCCTAGCAAACCTGTTTCTGATAATTTTACTGCTTCTTCAGGTTAAAACTTGAAAAACTTTAAAATACATAAAACTTATCGCCAGATGTTTGCATTCCGACCTCTTATAGAAATAGTTAAGCTGGTATTTCAAAAGAAAATCAAAACAATAAAAATCGTTAAGTCTACTTATTTTTAAATCCTTGCAGAGGTTATCACACTTTTGGATACAATAAGGACATAATTGACTGGCTTTCGTTTTGGATTTTCTTGAAATTTTAGCTATACTATTCAAAAGTAGATTTCTATTCATTGAGTCAAAAACATGTTATACTCCGAAAATGATTTTTTTTTTAATTTTTAGTTTTGACTTCTAAAAAACCCACATTTTATCCTAAAACAAAAATTATTCCAAATTTGTAAAACTGAAGTCACGTGTTTCTTTTCACCTGAATACAGTGAATATGACTTTGGTGTTCAGTCTCTTAATTGAATTTACTTTACATTGATCAATTTGAAATTGACTAATCTGAGACATTAGATTTTTCAATTTTGTTTTATGAAATCTACATAGTCGTCACTAAATCAATGGATTAATTGCAAAGTCATACTTAAAATATACTAATGGTTTATCAATTTATAGCAAATAAATTATGAAACTGTTGAATATTGAAAGAAGAAGGGCAATGTTCATGTTGTTGAGTATATATAGAATATACTAGGTAGATAACTCATGAAATGATAGGAATATCTATAAAATTTAAGAACAGATATCATATAAGACCAAAGACTTTTAAAAAAATATTTCATATTTTTCAGTTGTACCAGTAAATTCATGAAATAAAACTATATTCTCTGCTGTATTTTTGTTGACCTTATATCACCATTATAATGTAGTAGGCAGGGTTTTAAGAAACAACTGTCTTTAAAATTAATCTGAATTTGTATTTCCATAAGCTTAATTGAATTGAAGCTTGCAATAGCGGACTGTAATTTATTTAAAATAACAAAATACCGAAACTAAATTGCATACAAAGAAATACGACCGTTTAAAAGGAGAATTGAAAGAATTGACATAGCTTAAATATATCTTATATTGGTAGACATCTAACAAATATTGATACACCATGACCATTGTAAGGATCTTATAAAACAAAATTTCCGGTACTTACTTCCATAAACTGTATCAGAGATTTCAGACGAACAAGGCTGAAGTTTGTTTGAGATTGCAATCTTGCATTAGTCTGTGCTTTCTTTGATTCGCCTTTTGTTCCTGTTGATAACATATCTTGCAACTGTACTGCAAATTGAAGATCAAACTGACTCACTGTCAGATTAAAAATTGAAGCAAAGCATAAACGTGTTTCTCAGCATTTGTACTCAAAGTCTGAAATTGAAAGTCAGAAATACGTGAAATGTATCAAAACAATGAAAATATACATAATCAATTGAAACCGTTTTTGACTGAATGTCACGGTCCTTTATACTGCTTACCCTTCCGGAGCACCTGAGATCACCCCAGTTTTTGGTGGGGTTCGTGTTGCTTCGTCTTTAGTTTTCTATGTTGTGTTTTGTGTACTATTGTTTGTCTTTTTCTTTTTGAGCCATGGCGTTGTCAGTTTATTTTCGATTTATGAGTTTGAATGTCCCTCTGGTATCTTTCGCCCTCTTTGATATAAAGGCAATATGAAAACGGACGTTGCATTGTATTTATAGATCTTATACACCAAAAATAGACGCTAAAAGATTTTAGAGTTTTGTGTTTTACTGTACGTATGAAATTTGACATATTTTAACCGTGACCTACACGTTTATCATGTTGATTGTCATACGGTATGTCAAAATGACTTAAAATGTAGTTGTAAACAGGTTGATGATATTTTGATTAAAATAATGGTAGTGTTTTCGTTAAGATGTATTTTATGCACCACCTAGGGGCATTATGTTTTTCGGTCTGTTCGTCCGTTAGTTCGTTCGTCCGTCCGTTTGTCCGGTTGTCCCGCTTCAGGTTAAAGTCTTTGGTCAAGGTAGTTTTTGATGAAGTTGAAGTCCAATCAACTTGAAACTTAGTACACATGTTCCCTATGATATGGTCTTTCTAATTTAAATGCCAAATTAGAGTTTTGACACAAATTTTACGGTCCACTGAACATAGAAAATGATAGTGAGAGTGGGGCATCCGTGTACTATGGACACATTCTTGTTGTTATAGAATCTCGTATTTTGCATACTGTTATTGATTTTGGGTCATGAAATTATAATTTGAACGGTAGACCAAATATGTGTTTATCTGTGAATGGAAATTAGGATAGAAAACGCAAGGATTTAGTTTTAATAAAGTTAATATTGTACTAACGTACTGATTATTGGGTTTACTTGATATGAGCGAAATGATTGTAATTGCATTTGATTTATATCCATTCATTTTACGTGATAGATATTTCATGTTTACCTTAATTACGTTCCACTAGGAGTATCTCCTGATTGTAGACATTCAAGCTCATCGCTTTAAGTCAAATAGTTTTATTTATAACAATGCTATATATATATTACATTATTTATACTGTGTTAAATGATATTATATATGAAGCCCGAATTATATGCAGATATAAATAACTCGAATACGTGGTTTATTGTGTAAAGAACACAGGCAGAAGGATATTCAAACTCATAATTCAAAGACAAACTAATAAACCCATGTCAAAAAACAAAAACGACGAAATGACAATGCAAACAACAATCTTCTAAAATACAGCATAGAAAAAAATGCTGAGGAACACGAACACCATAAAAAACAGGGATGATCTCAGTAGCTCCAGTATGGTAGACTAATCCAATTCCACATGTTGCACCCGAGGTGTTGCACGCGTAATTACAAATTTGGTGATTCGAGAAAACTAATAAAATTGAGAATGGAAATGGGGAATGTGTCAAAGAGACAACAACCCGACCATAGAACAGACAACAGCAGAAGGTCACCAACAGGTGTTCAATGCAGCGAGAAATTCCCGCACCCGGAGGCGTCCTTCAGCTGGCCCCTAAACAAATATATATACTAGTTCAGTGATAATGAACGCCATACTAAACTCCAAATTGTACACAAGAAACTAAAATTAACAATAATACAAGACTAACAAAGGCTAGAGGCTCTTGACTTGGGACAGGCGCAAAAATGCGGCGGGGTTAACATGTTTATGAGATCTCAACCTCCCCTATACCTCTAGCCAATGTAGAAAAGTAAACGCATAACAATACGCACATTAAAATTCAGTTCAAGAGAAGTCCGAGTCTGATGTCAGAAGACGTAACCAAAGAAAATAAACAAAATGACAATAATACATAAATAACAACAGACTACTAGCAGTTAACTGATATGCCAGCTAGAGACTTCAATTAAACTGATTGAAAGATTATGTCTTCATCATATGAATATCAGGCACAATCCTTCCCGTTAGGGTTTAGTATCATACCCTCATAACATATATGAGAAGAACATAACCCGTGTCATGCCAACAACTGGTTTTAAATAAATGTGTTTAGTTCCGATGCAAAGACCCTATCAGTGAATCAATATTAACGCCAAAATATGCAATCTTTAATGACCTGACAACAGTATCGTAACTATATCCCTTCTTAATAAGTCTATTTAAAGGTTTTGTTAGCTTCTGAGGTGAATACTGATATTTTTGTGCTTTATAAAGAATATTTCCATAAAAAATTGGATGTGAAATACCTGAACGTATAAGAAGTCTGCATGTTGAGCTATATTTACGAATGATGTCCTTATACCGATGATAAAATTTAGTAAATGTTTTGACTAGTTTGTGATATCGAAAACCCTGGTGTAATAATTTTCAGTAATACATAAATTTCTCTCGTTAAAATCTAAAACATTGTTACATACACGAGCGAATCGTACAAGTTGAGATATATAAACATTGTAAGATGGTGACAAGGAACGTCACCATCTAAAATGGATAATTAACGATAGGAAATGAAAAATCATCTCTTTTATCATATATTTTAGCATTAAGGTTTCCGTTAATACTGTATTAGCTTTTAAAAGTTTTGTCTCTTCAGTGGTAGGTGACATGTGCCCCTACAGTCAGACAGTGTTTGTTCAGCAATGTAATCATGATAATCATAGCAATTTAATTTTCACTAAAACATACATGTACATAAAATACTAAAATACCCGGTATGGTTAATAATACATTTTCTTCACTTCCTGGGTAAAACTAGCCTAAATGCATATTGGCCTGTATCTCCTAGTATTACCCATTTCAAGGGATAGATATCTCCCACCCCAGGTAGATGATATGCATACTGTACAACCATTTGTCAAGAGCAACCCTATACTTCTCAAAGAAGGATCCCGTACCAATGGTGTAATTAGTGAGGGTTGGGTTTTTTTGACAACTTTGGTTGGTTCAATGTTGCTATTTATGTTGTGATATACATATATAATATAAGTGTTATTGCTAAAATTTCATTTCGTTCATTATTATTTTTCATGATTATAACTAAAACAAATCTTCAATAATTTGAATAGAAGTGATTATAGAATTTTCATATGTCATATATCACCCTGGAGTCACAATTGCTGGTTCTCATGACACATCTTCCATCTGTCCTTACATTTGGAACGGATAATTCTTTTGTAAAGGATAGACAAGTATCTGCGAAACTATTGCAAGATGAAAGAAACTTAAATTGTATGTACTCTAAAGAGAGGCGAAAGATACCAAAGGGATATTCAAACTCATAATCGATAATTAAACTGACTGCCATTGCAAAAAACGAAGAACGACGAAAAGACAACCAACAGTGCACAAAACATAACATAGAAAATTAGAGACAAAGCAACACAATCCCCAACGAACACCAAGGTGGTCTCATGTGATCTGTAAGCAGATCCTGTTCCACATGTAGGTCCCGTCGTGTTGCTTATGTAAAGACATAACGGTAAACCAACTCGTGATGACAACCGTAAAATCTTCGAAGGATGATTTCAACTTCACCACTCAGAAGTCTTGGTTAAATAGCTTCCTTGTAAGCAGCAACCAACTTTACAGGAATTCATGATAAGAAATGCAAGCTCTGGAATATCGTATTAACTGGGAGATATATATACTCCATATGCAGGCGCTGCTGGAATGTTAATAGATATAGGAAGATGTGGTGTGAGTGCCAATGAGACAACTCTCCATCCAAATAACAATTTATAAAAGTAAACCATTATAGGTCAATGTACGGCCTTCAACACGGAGCCTTGGCTCACACCGAACAACAAGCTATAAAGGGCCCCAAAAGTACTAGTGTAAAACCATTCAAACGGTAAAACCAACGGTCTAGTATATATAAAAACGAGAAACGAGAAACACGTATAAATTACATAAACAAACGACAACTACTGTACATCAGATTCCTGACTTAGGACAGGTGCAAACATTTGCAGCGGGATTAAACGTTTTAATGGTACCAAACCTTCTCCCTTTTTCTGAAACAATAGTATAACATCACAACATAGAAAACACACGATAAAACATCAATTGGAAGGCTTAACTCAATCAAAACGTAAATTAACACACTATGAACGAATAAATTCGATCTGTGATACCTGAAAGTAAATACATAGCTAATAAAATATTAGGGACAAACATTCAAGGCCAAAAGCAAACAAACAAGTCCAAATAAAGCCATGGCAAAACACTACCGCGAAATATTAAACCCTTAGAAAATAATCACTTTTGAAAAACCGGTTTTCATAATATATACTTAGAAATGGCAAGTTCGCAATTGGGAAGCTGAACTCATCTCTTTGTCGTAATTTTTGTTATTAACCGACCCTTATTGTCAAAATGCAGATGTAAGTCTAGATCTAAGGCATACTTAACTGTAGCTGTTGTATCCTTTATTTCAAGTTCGATGGGGTAGGTGCGTTCAAAATAGTCACCAAACGTTGAATTATTTAGTCAAAGGATATTATCTATAGAGCATAATGTGAAGTTAAGTGATAATGATAGTTTTTCCATTCTTCATACGAAGCTCCTGTATGAAATGAGTCTCATATGAACAAAGGAACAAGTCGGCAAGAAGAGGACCACAGTTGGTTCCCATGGGAATGCCAATTATTTGTTGAAGAATGCGTCCTCCAAACGTAACAAAGATGTTGCCAATCAAGAAATCAGATATCTTGATAATGTAATTTTCAGAAAAAATTGTTTGAATCATAGTGGTCTTTACAAAGTACAGTTTATCCTCCGTAAGACAAGATACTTGTATCTACGTTGGTCATTCTATTTTATGAGAATAAGGTGGGTTAGAATGGGAAATACTGGTGTAAAGGTAGAAAAGATCTTCGAGTCCAGATCTGATTCTCACCGGGTCGGCGTGTAGGTAGTTTCACAATAACTTTGAAGCCCGGTTTTGTTTGTTGATAAAATTAATGTTAAATTATATTTCCATCAGTGTTTTGAAGTTATGTTTCCAATTGATGGATTAAGGCTCACGATATTTTCATATTCTCATGTAGCAGCGAGGTGTTGTTGACAGTGTTCAGGTCGCCAGTAATAACGTGGCCAGCCGGTTTATATATTAATGGAGAGCTAGCATTGGTGCAATTATTGAGATCCCGCAACACGTGTTTGTAATTGAAAATTTTAGTTGCAATTGGTTTGGTGTAAGTATAAGAGATGAAAGGTATAGACTGAGTACGGGGTATTTTCGAGAGAACGGATATATGATGACGCATATTTACCAAATTGATGATATCGAGACTTTTGTTGGCAAGGTTGAGCTTTTAAAGGATCTTTTCTCCTTTCATCTTTTCCAATGCAAACCGATCTGAAAAGTTTTGACTGGCAATATCTAACAGATCTTTGGAATGTTTAAGTATCTACATCTGATTTACATCGCCTCTAGAGTAAGAAGATTCACAATAACTCTGAAGCCCGGCTTTGCTTGTTGATTAAAGTGATGTTAATATGTTTGAAAGAGGTTTCGTGCAGTACTTTGCAGACCCAGCAAGAGAAAGATGTTGAAAAGGACTCTTATGCAACTCAAATAACCAATACAGTGCATTAAGATCCAGTCCTTCATCTCTGATTGATCACGCTATTTGGTATTTTCAACTGCATATTGTTTGTACAGTCTTAAAAATATTAGACCAGTCTGACTAATGGAATGAAGCAGTCGTCCTTCTCACACCATTATAAGTAGCTGCTGTATTAAACGTTAACAATCTCAAAATACTACTTATGATTGAAATAGTTATTTAACTCTTGGCATTTGAAGTTTACATTAAGGCTGTTAACAAGGGAACTTAAGTGATACAATTGAAAGTAATTTAGAGTGTAATTTTGTTACTCTATTTTATTTAAGAAAACTTAGGTAACTACACCAAAGTTCAGTTATCTAAGGGACCACATTTCGGTTGATTGTTTACTTTGTGTTTTGTTTTAAAGATAGGCTTTATCTATTTATATTGATGACGTCAATCACGTAGCATTTTGTAACTAAGTTCTTCCTTTGATAATTGATTTGTCAAGAAGCTGGTCGACATTTCTGTCTGTTAGCTAGATATTAATTTTAAACCCTCCTCTAATCCCTTGTTGTTGTACTGGTATTGCTAGTTTTAATTTATTTTTCAGGTTTCTGTCTGTTGCAGTATATACATAAAGATGAACATTTCGTTCTTCGAATGTTCTTGATAAGCCGGTGGGACTTTTTATATAGATAATCCTTAATATTCCTTAAACAACATTGTGAGTACTTTGCAAATATGCTACGTGGCCATATTGTTTGATCATGACGGCAGCCATTTCAATAGGATTATACATGCTCCTAAAAGAAGTTCTGCAAATATGCCAATTCCTAAGTCACATCAATCATTTTTCCGCATATAGGTGAATTGAACATGTTTTTGCATTCTGTTCGTGTACAAATAAACATGGTCAACTTACAAAACTTTGGCTTTTTAGTTTGAAAATCAGACGCGTAACGGTAGTAAAATTGCAAATACAAATGACCAAAATTCGTTAAAAACCAGATTGAATATAAAAATAAATATACAAAAGAGATTGTTCAGGATTTATCCCCATATAGGAAATATCTTGGAGGTTAAATTTTCAAGGCAAATAACTTTTATATTACATACTTTCTTGAGTTTCGGCCAAATTCTTTTAAAAACATGATAATTTTATCGTTCCCAGTTCGTAAATATTCTATTTTTATGCATTGTCTCTAAGTTTAACACAATATATTTGTAAATATCTACCAAAGAAAGATTTCAAGAGCATGCTAGTTTAAGATCCAAGACGGGGAAAATCTTGATTATCCGCAAATTAGACACAATTTATAATTTTCAATCTACACCTAAGGGAGGTAATTTAATTAAAATTGATGAGGTCACTTGGTGCAAATCCATTGAATAAAGTACCCAGGATTTTGCAAAATGCAGTTGCTATAAATCCGATTGAATTTGCGAACTTTATTATTAGCTTTAATATTGGCAGAATGCACTGCATCTAATGTTTATTTTGATATCTTATAAATTCGTTACATTTTGTTGTTTTGACATATACACCTGTAAATCCCAATGTGCTTTCAAAGTTTGGACTACTTATTAGTTCGCGCGTCAGACAATGAACCAAATGGTTTCTAAAATTTAGAAGAAGCCAGAAATACTTTGTCCTTTCTTCAAGACAAACATGTTGTTGTCCCAGCAGACAAAGCCTCTAACAATACAAATCACTATTTAGAAGTCTTAGAAAGGAACTTGGAAACATTATACAGCCAGGCCCTCAAGTTGTTCGACTAACATCTTTCTTAATTTCTACCTCAACTCTTTCTACATTAAAAATGGCCTACATAAACATTGTGATGATGTAAATTCAACCAGTAGTGTAAATTAGTAAATGTTATTTTAAAAATATAGTGAAGGCATATTTTCACCTATGAATTTTAAGAAAAAACAACGTGCGCATATAATGTGGTGTTAGCTTTTGTTCTTCGTTTTTATTTTAGTTTTCAGACAATTGTGTGTTTCGCCTTGTTTGGTCAAAGGCAATATGATCTTTGGCCATCAGTTTGCGTCCGTTATCAGGAATAAGTCGTGAGATCTTTAGCCAAGGTCATTCTGTTTCTGTTTCTGTTTCTGAGAAACAGTGACCAAAATGAGACCGAGATTGGAAGAGATATTTCTTATAAATTTATTTCTGAGTTTTGTTAGATATATTCCGATTCGTAAAAAATATGGTTGCCACAGACTTTTCTGAGGTTGCTTTGTTTGAATTAAGGATTTTCTTATCAGATATATCAAACTGTATAAATCTGAATAGTTCACTTCGATGCATATTGCCTTAAAACAAATCAAGTGGATCTTGGTGATCGATGCAGGCTTCTAGAAGTATCTAATTCTGACCTTGTGTTGACATGTTTATTGTGATTTACCTCATTCAAGAATGTTCAAAAGACAAAATGGAAAGCCGGAAATTTTATAATTATTATGAAGAAGCTGTATGACAAAAGACATCAGAAGAATAGCCAACACCATTTAAGGTCAAATGTACATGTGGGAAATGAAAACAATAGTTTTAATAAATCATGTTGTAATGGTGAAGCACTCACTACAAGACTGATATGATATCCTCGAAAATAATAATCCATTCAGTGCTAGTAAACAAATGCTAATAAAACTTTATAGATCTAATGCGTCATAAGCGCTTTACTAGAATTAGCTTTACCTTAAAAGTCATTGACAAATTTTATCTTAAGCAACGACTTTGCGAATTCGAAAACATATGTAGACAATTGCATGTAATACTAATAGAAAAACAATTAGACGAAAAGATTGAATGTGCACATTGGCTTCAAAAGAATATAGTAAAATGAGTACTGTAATAGGGATACCAATAACACGAAGTTGTCAATAGAGTCGAAAGATTAAAATATGATCCATATAAACTTCTTGATCCTTCTTAACACACTGATTTAAGATCTTTAAATGTTGTCTTTATCAGGACTAAAATTTATTTTGTTTGAAAAAGTTAACTTTTATCTAAGTGTGTATTTATAAACACTTCGTATCCTTCATCCTGTCGATATTCAAATCTTGTCAGTGCACCAAGTTAAACTTTTTCTAAACTGTTTATAACGTCTTAACAATAGATTTGTTGTATGTGTGATTGATATATTAGTCTGGCAAAGACAAACGCGCGTCTTTTATACAAAATTTTAATCCTGGTATCCATTGTGAGTTTATTTACAACCTATGAGTCGATGCCACTGCTGGTGGAAGTTTTCTCCTGAAGGGTGTCACCAGCATATTAGTCAACACTTTTGTGTTGACATGAATTATCAATGATATTGTCATAATTCAAACTTAACTGTTAACAAAACTATGATTTTTTTTTTCTAAATACTAAGAATATTCTATCACAGGAAAAGATGTGGTGTGAGTGCCAATGAGACAACTCTCCATCCAAGTCACAATTTGTAAAAGTAAAGCCACTTAAAACTTAAATATAAATCATGTTTCCCAGACTTAAATATCAACTTGCATACATCCAATGGATTAAGTGTAAAGACGTTCTTTCTTGTTAATTTGACCTGTTGATTGCTTTTTGTTATTTAATGTTAACATGGATCTTGTCTATATACCAGCTTTGATTATTTGGAATTACTACAACTTTTCACTTCTTCGTACTATGAACATCAAAATTATTTCATTTCTCCTTAAATGCTGTTCTTGCACCTGTACAGGAAGTTTTATCTAGCACTAATTGTATAGTTTTATTGTTGATATTCACCCCATATGTACCAAGTGTTAGATTAGTTTTATTGATATTAAAGAAATTTCTTGGTATTCCTAAACGGAAGATTTTATACACACAAAAGAAGAAGTATACTTTGGAATATCTACTAATTTTCACTTCTTCGTACTACATTTGTATGAACATCAAGATTATTCTCCTTTAATCTGTACAGGAAGTTTTATTGTTGATATTTACCCTTATGTATCTAGTGTTAAATTAGGTATTTATATGACAGACCTTTCTTGGTATTCCTAATTATTGGAAGATTTTATATAGACAGAAAAGTATACTTAAAACGACAAAGTTATTTTCATTTACCTGTATATATTATGAAAACCGGTTTTTCAAAAGTGATTATTTTCTAAGGGTTTAATATTTCGCGGTAGTGTTTTGCCATGGCTTTATTTGGACTTGTTTGTTTGCTTTTGGCCTTGAATGTTTGTCCCTAATATTTTATTAACTATGTATTTACTTTCAGGTATCACAGATCGAATTTATTCGTTCATAGTGTGTTAATTTACGTTTTGATTGAGTTAAGCCTTCCAATTGATGTTTTATCGTGTGTTTTCTATGTTGTGATGTTATACTATTGTTTCAGAAAAAGGGAGAAGGTTTGGTACCATTAAAACGTTTAATCCCGCTGCAAATGTTTGCACCTGTCCTAAGTCAGGAATCTGATGTACAGTAGTTGTCGTTTGTTTATGTAATTTATACGTGTTTCTCGTTTCTCGTTTTTATATATACTAGACCGTTGGTTTTACCGTTTGAATGGTTTTACACTAGTACTTTTGGGGCCCTTTATAGCTTGTTGTTCGGTGTGAGCCAAGGCTCCGTGTTGAAGGCCGTACATTGACCTATAATGGTTTACTTTTATAAATTGTTATTTGGATGGAGAGTTGTCTCATTGGCACTCACACCACATCTTGCTATATCTATTAACAACAAAATTATTTTCATTTACCTGTGTATAATATGACGCATGTTTTTTCAAAAGTGATGATTTTCTAAAATTGTTTAACATTTCACAGTGGTATCATACTTTAACTTTGTTTAAACCTGTTTATTTACTTTCGACCTTAATTATTTATCCCTTATAAGTTTTATTAACTATGTATTTGCATTCAGGTATCACAGATCAAATTTATTCATTCATTGTGTGTTTATTTACGTTTTTGATTGAGTTAAGCCTTCCAATTGATATTTTATAGAGTGTATTTCTGTGTTGTGATGTTATACTATTGTTTCAGAAAAGGGAGAAGGTTTGGTACCATTAAAACGTTTAATCCCGCTGCAAATGTTTGCACTTGTCCTAAGTCAGGAATCTGATGTACAGTAGTTGTCGTCTGTTTATGTGGTTCATACATGTTTCTAGTTGCTCGTTTTATATAGATTAGACCGTTGGTTTTCCCGTTTGAATGGTTTTACACTAGTAATTTTGTGGCCCTCTATAGCTTGCTATACGGTGTGAGCCAAAGTTCCGTGTTGAAGGCCGTATTTGACCAATAATGGTTTACTTAAAGAAATTTTTACTTGGATGGAGAGTTGTCTTATTGGCACTCACACCACATCTTCGTATATCTAATTAGAAAACATTTCTGTGCTATGTTAAAATGTATCCACAGGATCTTGAGTGTTCATAACTTATAGTAATACATATTTACTTATGTTTTAATTTTTAATAACAAAATCAATATAAGAACTGGTAAAATAAATATTCAAAGATCTTATTACAGTTTAAATAGATAACCTTTAGAATGCATTCTTTAAATTGCAAAGGATCGATAAGTTTAAATCGATCGTATTTAAATTAAGTAAAGGTGTAATTTATGGTTATGAAATTCCATAATATAAAGTATAAAACTACATATTTATGCATACAGTACTTCGGAGTTTTGACAGTGATATGTGGTATATCTGGACTTGTTACATAATTATAAATGCCTCACTATAGGTCTGTTCTATGTTCCTTTGAATTTCAACCAAAGACGAAGAACTGGATCTTCCATCACTGTATTGGATACCTAAACTACATGAGAGTCCCTACAAACAACGGTATATTGCTGGGTCTTCCAAGTGCTCCACGAAAACTCTTTCTGAATTATTAACATCAATTTTATCAGCAATATCACCCGGGCTTCATAGTTATTGTGAAACTACCTATTCTAGAGGTGGCGTGAGTTAGATGTGGATACTAAAAAATCCAAAGATCTTTTCGAGTACATGCAATCTAAGACTCTTTCATCTTTCAATAATATTAAAACATTTGACTTTTCTACACTTTACACAAGTATTCCCATTCCAAACTAAAGACAAACTGAAAAGTTGGTCCTCCTTTGTTTCATATAAAAGAATGGCCAACTTAGATACAAGTATCTTGTCTTAGGGAGGATAAATCCTACTTTGTAAAAATCATTCTGATTCAATTAATTCTCTGAAACTGACATTATCAAGATGCTCGATTTCTTGATTGACAACATATTTGTTACGTTTGGAGGACGTGTTTTCAACAAACAAAAGGTATTTCTATGGGAACCAACTGTGCCCCTGTTCTTGCCGACTTGTTCCTTTATTGATATGAGGCTGACTTCATACAAGAACGTCTTCGGAAGAAAGAAAGAAATTAGCAGAATCCTATAACTTTACTTTCCGCTATAAAGATGATGTTCTCTCACTAAATAATTCAAAATTTGCTGACTATGTTGAACGCATCTATCCAATCGAAATTGAGATAAAGGATACAACAGATACAGTTAAGTCTGGCTCATATCTTGAATTACATCTAGATAGACAATGAGGGTCGGTTGAAAACAAAACTTTACGACAAAAGAGATGATTTTGTGAACTTTCCATTTTTATGTAGCAACATTCCAGCAGCGCCTACATACAGAGTATATATCTCCCAGTTGATACGATTTTCCAGGGCTTGTTTTTCTTATAATGATTTCCTTGATAGAGGGTTTTGCTCAAAGAAAGCTATTAAACCAAAAAGAGTCCCAAGTGGTGAAGTTGAAATCATCCTTTCGTAAATTTTACGGACCTCATCACGAGTTGGTTGACCGTTATGTAATATCCGTTTCACTGATGATAGCGGATATGTATCAAATGTCGTTACTAAAATCCCATTCCTTTTCACGAATGTGACCTACCGAATTAGACTTATTACCGGGTTTGTACTAACATGAGCAACACGACGGGTGCCACATGTGAAACAGGATCTGCTTACCTTTTGGAGCACCTGCGATCACCCAAAGTTTTCTGTGGGGTTCGTGTTGCTCAGTCTTTAGTTTTCAATGTTGTGTTTTGTGTACTATTGTTTGTCTGTTTGTCTTTTTCTTTTTGGCCATGGCGTTGTCAGTTTATTTTCGACTTATGAGTTTGAATGTCCCTCTGGTATCTTTCGCCTCTCTTTTAAATTGCAATTGTGAAAATATTGGCGAATTTCGAGTATTTGCATAAAAATAAGTGAGGACCTTATTAACCAATAGGTTATCAAAACTAAAGCTGTACCTTCTTTTCGCTATTTTTTTTTTTTTTTTTTTTTATATATTATTATTGATTATTTTAACGGATGTTCCTCTATTGAAAAATAAAAGTAAATTCTGCCGCATCTTAATTAATATATAAAGCATTCATTAACATTACGGTTCGATGGATAAATGCAAACATTTCTCAAATTCCTTTAAGTATATTATTCAGTTTTATCAATATTAAAATTCCACAAGATTTTACTCAATTTTTGGTTGTTCGTACCATAAATTTAGGTGAAATGGGAAATATCGCTTTGCACTGTTGTATTTTAGTTGTCGTCAACCTCTGAGTAACATTTTCATGTTTGAGATATGAAACTAGAATTGTTAAAAGTATTTTAGTAAAACATCGAAAACATTGATATTCAAGTTTTTCAGCTTTCGATTCTGTCCACGAGAGCTAAATAATTTCATAAAAAGTAAAGTAAGTTATACCTCCTTTAAAGATTATATGGCATAGCCACGTACCTTGATATCTTCAACTATGATGTCAGCACGGTTAAACATGTTATTGACATCCATCTCACAAGAGCTTCGTGGTGTGTATTTCTATCCTTTACAGAAATAGGTCCAATTTATGCATCAACTTTCACTTTCTTATGAAAACCGAACCAATACGTCATTGACTTGAAGAAAAAATCTGAACAAGAGTAAATGTGTAATTGGAAACTTAAAATTTAAATCAAATAACAAGATGGTTCACGTAAATCTATATAAATCATAAAATACATTATACGGTTCAATTGTAAACAATAAAGCAAGCAGTGAAAAACTAATTACTCCTAGCTTGTTCACTGTTTATATATATAAAACAAGTTTTAATTGTCGTTTAAAATATATACAGTAGATACGACTGAAAATGGTCATGAAATACATTTTGTTATTTTCAGTATTTATTAAATTCATATAGTATGGACTCATTATAACTAGTAGGATACCAATTTTCAAGGATTTTATTGGGAAAGGTGAACCACGAATTTAAATGTTCAACACTGTACAAATTGTCTATAGGCTTGATTGCAGACTTTACATAGATTGTAGCATCTTTATCTATAGTCATAAAAATTCATAATATCAAATAAAATTAGTAGATTTAGCTTACAAAGTCCTTATATTTGAATAAAGTAACATTCATTTTAGCGGAAAATTGTTTTAACGTGAATTAAGCTATAATTAAAAATTGTTTGCTAGCCCTCTCTGTGATTAATGTAAGATCTGGTTAATATTCCCAACATTTAATCATTATGGGAGATAATATAATTCGGTTTTCATTTATAGTGTTTTCAAAAAAATAAAATGTTTTATGTAGGTCCAATCATAATTTTTCACTAAAGCATTTGATATAAGTTTAAAGTGGGGTTATGGTGTTCTGTTTTTGTGTTTGTGTAAGGGGTGTTACACTTCATACATGTATTTTTCTTTAGGGATCAACTAATGCAGATAAATTAATACAACATGTCTGCTTCATTTGAATCCTGACATAATTGTATACACCATATTAATGCAATAAATGCTTTTACAAGTAGCAGGACCAATGCTGTTGGAGATTAAATGATGCATACAACAACTTGAAACAGCTGTATTCTTGACAGCAGAAAGAAACACGTGTTATTCACCTGAAGATTTTACCTCAAATTAAAAGCAGACATAATACTTTTATAAATGTATTACGAGTATACGGCTTTAAATTAAAGTAAATATTTTCATAATTATTTTGAGGCAGATGCACTTATCTATACTCTCACAGAAAATTGTCTCATCATACTAAGTAACTTAATGATGAAACTGGTTTTCCACGACCTTTGGACACCCATGAGGATCTTGCACGGTCGGTAGAAATTAAAAGAGATTGTAATCAAATAATATTTATAAAATAATGAAAGGTTCTTTATATTGGTATAGAATAATTTTAATCGTTTCAAAACAAATAAATGAAATTATAGATATACACAAATGTCTGTAATAAACCAATGATAAATACTAAGATCTAGTAAATTTATAGATTTAGTAATGATTTAAAATTAAGTAAAATAACTATACGTAAAGATGAAATTATGAACCTGTTCAATAATGGTGTACCATTTGGTTCAAAAGGTATTTTTATCGGTTAACCGCTATTTATATACCGGTTAACCGCTATTTTTATCGGTTAACCGCTATATATATGTCGGTTAACCGCTAATTTTATCGGTTAACCGCTATTTTTATCGGTTAATCGCTATTTATATATCGGTTAACCGCTATTTATTTATCGGTTAACCGCTATTTTTATCGGTTAACCGCTATTTCTTATTGTTAATCACTTCTAATTTATCGTCTATGCACAAAACAACTAATTATTAGAAATAAGTAATTATAAAGTGATTGATGGATGAAGTTTATCGCTTAACCTGTTAAAACAGTAATTTGAATTGCTTACTCCTCCCATGTTGGTCAATTATTCCCACCCAACTTATAGAATTGTTTGACGAACGCCCACATGTTTCGAGTGTTGAGCACGTGGCAATATTATAGCACATAACACTATATTGCACGTCAGCAATCTTTATTTTATTTATGACAAAACGTATTGCTTTGCATGAATTAAACACCAAAGAATGGATTCATTTACCTCTCAGCTTCCCCTCTTCTCCTGCCCCCATCTCCTTTTTAGCTCACCTGGCCCAATGGGCCAAGTGAGCTTTCTCATCACTTGGCGTCCGTCGTCCGTCGTCTTCCGTTAACATTTATAAAAATCTTCTCCTCTGAAACTACTGGGCCAAATTTAACCAAACTTGGCCACAATCATCATTGGGGTATCTAGTTTAATAAATGTGTCCGACGATCCCGCTTGCCAACCAAGATGGCCGACATGGCTAAAATAGATCATAGGGTAAAATGCAGTTTTGGCCTATATCTCCGAAACTAAAGCATTTAGATCAATTCTAACTGGGTTAAAATGTTCATCAGGTTAAGATCTATCTGCCCTGAAATTATCAGAAAGAAATCAGACAACCCGTTGTTGAGTTGCTGCCCTGAATTGGTAATTTCAAGGAAATTTTGCAGTTTTGGTAATTGAATATTATTATAAAAGAGATAAACTGTAAACAGCAATAATGTTCAGCAAAGTAAGTAGATATAAGAAGATGTGGTATAAGTGCCAATGAGACAACTTTCCATCCAAGTCACAATTTGTAAAAGTAATCCATTATAGGTCAAAGTACGGCCTTCGACACGGAGCCTTGGCTCACACCGAACAACAAGCTATAAAGGGCCCCAAAATGACTAGTGTAAGATCTACAAATAAGTTAACATGATCAAAATTGTCAATTGACCCCTTACTGAGTTATTGCCCTTTATAGTAAATTTTAACAATTTTCGTAAATTTTGTAATCTTTTACAAATATATTCTCTGAAACTACAAGGCCAAATAAAATCAAACTTAGCCAAAATTATTATTAGGGTATTTAATTTAAAACATGCGTCCGACGACCCGCCTACCAACCAACATAGCCGCCATGGCTAAAAATAGAACATAGGGGTTAAATGCAGTTTTGGCTTATATCTCTGAAACTAAAGCATTTAGAGCAAATCTGACAGGGATTTAAGTGTTCATCAGGTTAATATCTAACTGCCCTGAAATTTTCAGACGAATCAGACAACCCGTAGTAGGGTTGCTGCCCTGAATTGGTAATCTTAAGGAAATTTTGCAGTTTCTGGTACTTTTCTTGAATATTATTATAGATAGAGATAAGCTGTAACAGCAATAATGTTCAACTAAGTAAGATCTACAAATAAGTTAACATGACCAACATTGTCAATTGACCCTTAAGGAGTTATTGCCCTTTATAGTAAATTTTAACAATTTTTCGTAAATTTTGTAATCTTTACAAAATCTTCTCCTCTGAAACTACAGGGTCAAATAGAATCAAACTTGGCCACAGTCATCATTAGGGTATTTAGTTTTAAAAAGTGTCCGACGACCCGCCTACCAACCAACATGGCCGACATGGCTAAAAATAGAACATAGGGGTAAAATGCGGTTTTTGTTTATATCGCTGAAACTAAAGCATTTAGATCAAATATGACGGGATTGAAGTCTTCATCAGGTTAAGATCTATCTGCCCTGAAATTTTCAGACGAATCAGACAACCCGTTGTTGGATTGCTGCCCTGAATTGGTAATTTTAAGGAAATTTTGCAGTTTTGGTAATTATCTTGAATATTATTATAGATAGAGATAAACTGAAGAATTTTGTCCTGCCTTTATTCGGTCCTGCCTTTTTATTTTCACTCTATTTGGTCCTGTCTTTTTATTAGTTTATCCTGACTTTTTACATAAATTGTCATCCTGCCTTTTTTTTTTTTTTTGCCAAGCTCATCCTGCCTTTTTTACTAAAATCCTGCTTTTGTTTAATTCCACCTAAGCCCCATAAAAATCAAATGGTAGCTCCCTTAGGGTATTTAGTTTTAAAATGTGTCCGATGACCCCGCCTGCCAACAAAGATGGCTGACGTGGCTAAAATTAGAACATATGGGGTAAAATGCAGACGATTTCCTGTAGGAGTTATTGCCCTTAAATGACAAATTTTACCACTTTTTCATCTTTGCCTATTATCTTGAAAACTATAATAGATAGAGAGAAACTTTAAATTGCAAAATGATCAGAAGGACAAGTTTTACAAATAAGTCTTATGGTTGAAATCGTTAGTTGACTCCTTATTAGAGTTATTGCCTTTGATGACGATTTGTACATTTTTTTTTTGCGTTTTGTCTTATATCCTTAAACTTATAAAAGATAGAAAGAAACTTAATTAAACAAAATGATCAGCAAGACAAGATCTACAATTAAGACAAATGGCGAAAATTGTCCGACGACTTCTTATTGGATTATTGCCCATTAAGGACGATTTTGACCATTTTGTTTGTGTTTGCCTTAAATGATAAAAACTATAATAGATTAATATAGAAACTTAAATAATCAAAATGATAAGCAAGACAAATTTGAAGACCTAATAACAAGTCAAATTTTGCCGATATAATTAATAGACTGTTACTCTTTATAGGAGTTATTGCCCTTAAATAAGGCATTTTTTACCCTTTTTGTGCTTGGAGCAAAGGCTAAATAAGATAGAGAGAAACTAAACAGACGTCAATGATCAGCAATATAAGAAATAAAAAACAAAGATTTTTACATTAATTCTATTCTCGTCTTTAATGTTGAGAGTGTCCTTTGTTGAATTTGCATATAGACCAAGGTGAGAGACACAGGCTCTTTAAAGCTTCTAGTTTATATTTACGCCGACATAACCACGCGGTAGACGCTTTCCTGGTGGCAGAATTTACAATTTCCCTCTTTATTCCTAAATAAATCCAGCTTAATTTTCATATTATAATTTACTTAATCGATTTATTAATTATTGTTTGTTTTGTACATCCTTTTTATAAAACATTGGAAAAATATTATGCACTGGTTGTTTTTGGCTTTTAAGCATCTTTAACGCTTCATCTGTGCATCCGTAATCATGGCCAGCTATAGTTTTTTTATCATGTATGTTTCCTGAGCTCTGTGAAATGCTTTGATATTCTCAAAGGAACCAAATTTTATCTTTCCATTCAATATCTGTACTTCCATCTGTAACACGAATTACCAGATTACCAGTCATTTGAATAAAAGGTCCTCATTTTTATATGGGTTGGTATTTGTGAGCCTACTATCACAAATTACCCTTTCTACAATTACACAAGGTAAGGACATACATTCGGACATAAACGAAATCTTAAGAAACCACTCTCCTATATATTCAGCAAGTTGGGCCCGGGTTTCTGATGTTTAAAATTCATATGCCGAGGTAATATGGTTAACACTATCATGATTATATACTTGTCTTCCAATTAATAATGTGTCATGAAAATCAGGAAGGACGAAGACTGCAAAACAAATGAATGTAGGAAAAAAGTCACAGGAAAAAAGTCACAATATATATTTTGTATGAAAATTGTCATATGGTCTGCACATATATATATATAGGAAAAATCGCAATATATATTTGGTTTGAATTCCTACATCTGTTCCTTTGCTTATTCAAACCAAATATATAAGAAAAGTCACAAAATCCCAAGGAAAGAAGTCACAGGAAAAAGTCACAATATACAAAATTATTTATAAAGTATGTTAGAATGCAATGAAAAGTCACTTTGTACATGTATGAAGTGACTTTTCATGTGCATTCCAACATACTCTTATAAATAATTTTATATTGTGACTTTTTCCTGTGACTTTTTTCTGTGACTTTTTCCTGTGACTTTTTCCGTTTACCAAAACAAATGACCCTTTTAAGAAATAAGAAATCAAAGCAAAAGTAAAACGTCCTGGGGTAACAAGTTTGAGGCACTTACCTTGTAAACGCACCCAGTATCTCTCCTTTAGGGACGATGCGAGTCCTTCAGTTATTTCCCTGATTTGTATGTTCTCCATATATTTATAAGATTTGAAGTAATGTTGCCTCTAATTCAAATGATATTTAGTTGTTATATAAAATAAGAAGATGTGGTATGATTGCCAATGAGACAACTCTCCACAAGAGACCAAATGACACAGAAATTAGCAATTATATGTCACCTTACAGCCTTCAACAATGAGAAAAGCCCATACCGCATAGTCAGCTATAAAAGGCCCCGAAATGACAAATGTAAAACAATTCAAACGAGAAAACTGACGGCCTAATTTATGTACAAAATAATGAACGAAAACACATATGTAACACAGCAACAAACGACAACCACTGAATTACAGGCTCCTGACTTGGGACAGGCAGATACAGAATGTGGTGGGGTTAAACTAGAATACATTTTGCAGAATATTTCTGAATAGCTATTTTCTTGAAATTATATCACTTGAATTTTTAAGAAGCGGTTTTTTGTTTAGGTAAAACACATTTTACTATCACATGAACCCAGAATCCTTCATGTGATGATATAAAACTAAAACCATATACTGTGACCTCTAAGAGTCTAGTAGTTATTCGTGTCGTTGGATTGCTGTCTAAATGACGTATACCACTGTCTCTTATTATTCATACAGAAAAGTATAAGAAGAATGCTCACAGAATTATGAGAATAAAATGTTTCTTTGGAAATGGTTAAAATATGTTAACCAAAAACCACAGCCATTGGATGGTAATAAAATAGATGCATGGAATGTCCCACGGGAGTTTACAATACATTTTAAGGCACTAGTAACACGATACCGAATGGCATATTTCCCGATTTCTAAAATATTTTGTACACTTGTACTTTGATCCGAGTTACATCGGAATATGAAATAAAAATGGGGTCCCCATTTTGCTTTCTTGTAATTTTCATAGAAAACGTCAATGTTGGCGACAAAGGACAATGTTCACTTGAGGCCAAATATGGCCCTGGATTTCAACTTTATTGTAAAATTTCAAAATCGCCAAATTTGGTTCTTAAATGGATCTATTTCAAAAGATATACTTCCTTGTTAAAAGAAATCTCTTCATAAGAGTGCATTTTGCTTCAAAATCAGCACATTTTTATATTTTGTCAAAATACGATGATTTTGTGAATTTTCAAGACCTATAAGCTTGAGGAAACCTTGGCTGCAACCTAGGATCCAAAATGTTCTGCAACCAAGAGTTGTCAATGATGATATTGAATCCTAAACACAAAACTTTCTGGATCTTGGATGGCGGCCAAAGTAAATTATGCTAAAACCTGTTAAGAATTATTGAAAATTTGACCAAAACTGACGTTACAACTCAAATAATGCAGAGAGTTATTTTGTATTAAAAGTAATATCATAACTATTTGTATGTGGTATTTGATTATGGCCTGATTAAAAAAAACAACATCAATATCTTAGGGCCAATTTTAACCCTTCGTGAACTTACATGGATATTAAGGAAACTGCCTTTTTGACTTATCTATTTAGAATTTTCAATGTATGACTATTTTCTTATATACGGAGAAAGACTAAAGACTAACATAAGTGTCGGGATTGTATACTGAATGCATGCATGTATATTGCTTCAAAGTTGATAAATACCCTAAGAATTTGACCGAAAACGTGTATCAGTGACGTTATTGAATACAGAAAAACGTTATTCTTACTCAGAGTGTTACGCCAGAAAATCGCCTTTAATTGTAGCCAACAAAAGACACAAATCAATAATAAATTTAACAAGATTTATTATACACAAGTTTACAAGAAGTATTACATAAAAGAAATGTCAACTTAACTTCAAAATATATGTCCAATCTTTTATCTTTTCTTTATCCGAAATCTTCTCGGAATCCACAGAATATTATATCCAATAGATCACAATCTAGTATGATGTGGTTTGTAAATAAAAGTGTTAATCCAACTGCTGAGAATGTTGATGTCTATCGATGTCTAAGTCTATCTCTGTCTGTCTTTAGGTTCTGCATACTTATATATATACTCAAACGGAAACTTCTAGACAATGCTAGAAATTTAAATTAGCATCTTTTCTTATGATCATTCTGGAAACGTTATGTAAGTGAAACAGAAAGTTCTAATCATTCCATGAGTATCAATGATTGTTCCAGTGATTTCTAAACTGCATAGTTGTCACACAATGTGTTTTATTTTGTACACAATGTAAAACATATAATAGGCCACACAAAACAAATAAGGCCAACTTAATAAATATAATAGTTACAATATCATAACACCTCCCCTTAAAAAGTTTGACTGTAACAAAACTTTTCATGAATAATATGTACAAAAATACATAGTATATACAAAGTGTTTCAATAAGTTCTAGATAAAGCATCTGCTATTACATTATCTTTACCTTTAATATGTTTTACAATAACATCATATTCCTGTAACAATAAACTCCACCTAGTCAATCTCTGGTTCTTGTTTCTCATTTTATGTATGAAGGTGAGAGGATTATGATCAGTATAAACAAGAATAGGATGGACAGTGGGATTTAAATATACATCAAAATGTTGAAGTGCAGACAACAATGCAAAACACTCTTTTCAATAGTTGAATATTTTTCTGATGTTTATCTAATTTCTTAGAAAAATATGATATAGGTTTTCAACATTATCATCTGTTTCAGATATAAAACAGCTCCAACTCCTACATCGCTTGCATCAACGGCAAGTTTAAATTGTTTTCAAAGTCTGGAGTGATCAGAACTGGACTATTAATTAAAAGTGATTTGCTATTTTCAAAAGCGTTTTGACAATTTTCACTCCAGATGAATTTAGAATCTTTCCGTAAAAGATGAGTCAATGGTTGAACAACAGTAACAAAATTTGAACAGAATTTCCTGTAAAATCCAATCATGCCTAAATATCTCATAAGTTGTTTTTTATTTGTAGGAGGAGGAAATTTAGTAATTGCGTCCACTTTAGCCGTAATAGGTTTCACTTGATCTTGGCCAACTGTATGCCCTAAATAATCAACAGTGGCCTGGCAAAATTTACTTTTACCAAGATTAACAGTCAAATTTGATTGTGACAATCTATCAAAAGTATCATATAAATGTGTTAAATGCTCTTCCCAGCTATCACTACATACAATAAGATCATCAATATAAGCATAACAACAGTCAAATCTTTTATAACATTATTGATCATTCTTTGAAATGTAGCTGGAGCACTTTTCATCCCAAACGGCATTACAGTATATTGAAATAAGCCATCTGGTGTGACAGAAGCTGATATTTCTCGAGCTCTAAGTGTCAATGGGACTTGCCAGTAACCTTTCAATAAATCAAATTTGCTCACAAATTTTGTTTGTCCAATGTTATCAATGCAGTCGTCTATCCTTGGAATCGGATAGGAATCAGATTTTGAAACAGAATTTACTTTTCTGAAATCAGTTACGAAACGAAAGGTTTTATCTGGTTTGGGCACAAGGAGACAAGGAGAGCTCCATTCACTGTTACTCTGATCAATAATATCATTGTCAAGCATATATTTAATTTCTTGTCTCATAAACTCAAGTTTGAGTGGATTGAGCCGGTAAGGATGTTGCTTGATTGGAGAAGCATCACCTACATTGACATCATGACAAACAGCAGTGGTTCTGTTTGGCACATCTGGAAAAAGATTTTAAAAGAAAATACCAAAGCTTTTAATTTTTCTATACGATCAAAAGACAGATGTGCAAGTTTTGAATCTAAATTTGACAAAATTTCTGAATTTTTCAATCTAACTGTCTCTTCCATAGTTTTAGAACTAAAGGTGGTTCAATTACATCTGGTTTGTCATGATTGTTCTCCAATTTAATCATGGCTAAAGTGGCAACTGGTTTACTCTCACCTTCATTAGTACGCTCAAAATACGGTTTTAACATATTAATGTGACATACTCTATTTTGTTTACGCCGACCTGGTGTTTTATAATATAATTCAAATCATTGATTTTACTCTCTATGGTATAAGGCCCACAATATTTAGCTTGTAATGGATGTCCAGGGACTGGTAAAATACAAGTACCTTATCACCTGGTTCAAAAACTCTGTCCCTGGCATCTTTATCATATCATATTTTCATCTTATTCTGAACAGTTTTTAAATTGTTCTGAGCAATTTGACAAGCAGTATACAATTTTCTTTAAATCTAGATACATAGTCTAGACGATTGAAGTCAGTGTGTTCAGTAAGCCACTTTTCCTTTATCAATGTTAAAGGTCCCTTACAGTATGACCAAATACCAACTCAAAGGGACTTAAACCAAGGATTCTTGAACAGCCTCTCGGACCGCAAACAGTAAAAATGAACACCATCATCCCAGTCCCTGTCAAATTGAAGACAAAAGTTCCAATCATGTTCTTCAATGTTTGATGAAAACGTTCTAAGGCACCTTGAGATTCTGGATGATAAGCACTTGACCTATACTGAGTAATCCTAACTGGTTCACGACTTGCTGAAATAAATCTGACATGAAATTTGAACCCTGGTCGGACTGCATAGACTTTGGAAGTCCTACTAGCGTGAAAAGTTTGATCAGAGCTTTGACAATAGTAGGTGTCTTGATATTCCTTAATGGAATAGCCTCAGGAAAGCAGTGGAGGTACACATGATTGTCAATAAATACGCATTTCCGGTCTTGGTCTTCGGTAAAGGTCCAACGCAATCAATTAGTACTCTGCTGAAAGGTTCTTCAAAGGCTGGAATAGGCAGAAGTGGTGCTGGTGGTATTTTCTGGTTAGGCTTACCAACAACCTGGCATATATGGCATGATTTACAATATTCTGCGACATCATTTCTAAGTCTTGGCCAGTAGAAATGCTGTAAGATCTTAAGGCAAGTCTTCCTTATGCCTAAGTGTCCAGCCAAGGGGTATCATGGGCAAGACCAATAATGTCTTGCCTAAGACTTTAGGCACCACCACTTGGTATACCACTCTCCATTCCTCCTCTGGGGTAGCATCAGGGGCCTCCACTTTCTCATTAAAATGCCGTCTTGATGGTAATAGCATTCGGCCACTTTGCCTGCTTCTTCCTGTGGTTGAGCCCTCTTGCAGAGCTGAAGAACCTCAGGGTCTTTATATTGTTTTTCGACAAATTTCCTTCGGTCTAATGAATGGCTGTTTACGTCTGGCCAAGGCATAATTACATTCTTGCTAATACTAGGTGGTCTTATTACGGCCTTCTCTGAGCTACTGGAACCTTCAATGTCAGCTACAAAGGTGTCAGAAAGGTCCATGTAATCAAACTGGTCTTCTTGCAAATCCTCATTTTGTTGTTTTCTAGCCATCGCCCTAGTAACGACACAAGTGGATACAGTTCAGCATCATCTTCAGGTGATTTAACATCCACCACCGGTTCACTGGTAACAATTGGTTCAGCAACCACTTTGTTCCTAGCTAGATAATTTCCTAGCAATAATGAAACACCCTCAACAGGAGATTAGGACGAACACCCACAACAACTGGTCCAGTTATCAAATCTGACTTCAGATAAATACGATGGAGGAACATCTATACAACCTTACTCCACACCTTGTAACAAAACGGAGGCACCAACCAGGGATGGGCACGATTACTGACAAATGTAATCGATTAATAATCGATTACTTGAAGGATTTTGTGTAATCGATTGATTACTCTGATTTTTGTTTGTAATCGATTGCAATCGATTACTTTATCAAAAGTAATTACATTACTTTTCGATTACTGTCAATTACATGCTACAAAATTACAAAATAATAATAAACTAAGTTAAACACAATAATGTTGCTCAAAGGATGTAAAGGGAAATTTGGAACTTTACCAAAAACAGTATTTCAAGCATTGTTTGCAAATTTTGTCGACAGTTGTTTTCTAGATGGAAGCTCTTACTGAGGATCAGAAATGTTCAAAAATTCTTGAAATTTGGGTTTTCAACATTAATGAGTGGTAATAAAGTTCTTGCAGTGACATTCCATTGCATCAATCACTTCTTTATATTTTAGGTTTTGCAAAATTTTGCTGTCATACTGACTATAGTTAGGTTTTTTGTTTTACTCATTATACACAGGTATATTTTAATATAGTTCATTACGATGTTGGAGAGTTTCCTCTGAAAAAAAAAAAGTTGAATAATTAATTAGTTCTGCTAATTTTAAAGATGGAAATTTATAATTACAGGCATGAATTAATCCTTTTGTTTGGATAACCTCCCTAATTACAGGTTATAAAACTGCCAATGGAGTACAGTTTATAACCTGGGGCAATATAATGTAAATCTACTTCTTAATTAGACATAATTGAAATCAAAACAAAGTCTGCATCTTATTGATTAGAAGTCTTTAATTATCTGATTAGTAAAGACAAGAAGTTTGTTTAGAATTTTTTATTCTCTATTCAAATTATAAACAATATATATTTTAAGTTTCAAAATGGGATACATGTATCTATTTCTGAAAAAGAATTTCAATACATAGCCAATGGTTGATTGTCAAAAGAATTTTGTGCACTTTCCTAATTTTTATATCATAACATTTCGACGAATCAACTGTTTATCTATTCTAAGCTAAAAGTCCAACTCTTATTGAAAATTATGCTTTTAGGAATTTTAATACAAATAAGCTTACTACTTTAATGTAGTACAGAAATTAACTTAAAACTAATTTCTTATTTTAGATTTATTTTCTTATTTTAAATCTATTTTCTTATTTTAATATATAAGGGCTTAAATTATTGATAAGCAAGTAAAGTCATTTGTTTCAAAAGCTGGATATACAGTAAAATTTGGTATGAGATCTGGTTGATCAGAATGCAGCTTGAGACATGTACAATAGATAGAAATAAGATAGTTGATAAACTCGTAAGTCATATTAATGCATTCTATTTTATCTGTACTATAAAGTGATGAATACATACATATTTTCATTTAAAATTGGTTATATTTCATCAAACAATTTTACTAAAGTAATCGAAATGTAATCGAAAAGTAATCGATGATTACATCATAATTTTGCTGTAATCGATTGAATTACGATTACATGTAATCGAAAATGTCTTCGATTACAGATTACAGTCGATTACTGGAAAAATGTAATCAATTACAATCGATTACGATTACAGATTACGATTACCCCATCCTGGCACCAACAGAAGTCTCCTCGGACAAAGGCAGCACTCCTTCTAACAATAAAGACTGAGAAGCTCCAGTGTCCCGTAAAATCTTAATAGGCTGAGGGTAGTATTATCAACAATAGAAACAAACCCATCAGACATAAAAGGTTTATAATCCTCCATGTAATCACAAAAACTGGACTTAAAAGCCTGACTCGCAGGACATTCCAACGTATTGGTAACACGGGGTGTCGTACAAGCACTGGTCTTGGGCTTATTATCTCTTTCATTCTTCTTCTGGAGTCTAAAACAATCAGCCATCAGGTGATCATTCTTCTTACAATAAGCACAAGTCAGTGACTTTTCTCAAAAGTTTCAAATTTTGGACTAGACATATTATAACTAGACTGACTCTTATTCTTTGCAACAGGCTTGCTATCAGTACGCTCAGTGCTTTGATTCTTGTAATTTCCACTCGAAGTATTAAAATTTTGACCTTTGAAACTTCTCTTATGTGAAAGGGTATAATTATCGGAAATAACAGCTGCATCTTGTAATGTCTCAACAGTTTTGTCATCTAAATGTATTTTTAAGTCTAAATGAACACACTGCTTGAACTCTTCTATTAACATCAATTGTCTTAAGTTATCAAAATTTTATCTATTTGCTTTGACGTAAGCCATTTATCAAATAGAAAGAAATAGAAGACGTATATAAACTTTCAATTAAAATAAATTTAATAGTTACGATGAAAAAGTAAGTTATTTTATACAAAAACATAAAACTTGGTCAAGATAAAGAATTTACTTAATGTACAACGATTTTATTATAAGAAAGTGTTTCACCAAACTCCGTATAAGTGACCACAATCTTGAAATTGAAAAGGGTAGATATTTAAAAATCCATCGAAAAGATAGACTTTGCAAACTTTGCAATGTTCTTGAAATCGAGGAACATTTCCTCTTGGAGTGTAGTATAAATAATAAATTAAGATTGGATCTATTTAAAAAATTAAAATGGGAAGACGAATTTATGTCACTTCCAAAAGACCAAAAATTATTAAATATTTAACCCTATATCAACAGAACATGTGAAACTAATCGGCTATTTTTTGAAACAGTCATTAGAACTGAGGACAGAAGCAACTGAATTTTCATGTTTTATATATATATCTTGGCTGTTAATTAATGTTTCATGTTCAATTTATATTACATTGATATATATGTATATATAGAAACAAGTCTAAATTGAAAACAATTTCTGTATATATATATATTTTATCCAACGCAATCATAGGTTTGAACGTTGTTTTCAATTTAGACTTGTTTATATATATATATATATATATATATATATATATATATATATATAAGTCTAAAATTTGCACAACGATACTAATATAAGATGGTATTATACGAAGATGTTGTTATTAAATCGTGTTGACAAATATTTCGGCTTAACAAATAGCCTTCTTCGGTGTCAATGAGTTTAACAATACTGATTGTAGGTTAAAAATAGATCAATAATACAGGTCAGTTTTAATCTATTGATTTTAATCCATAATCTCGAACATCATAATATAAACAAAACTCGATACTCTAATATACGTGACTGTGTATATTTACATTCCAAAATGAGTGAAAAACAAAACTAAGTATTTCTTATTGATGCCGTTTGGATGATGTACATTTAGTTCCTTTATCCAAAAGCTTTCCGAACCTGTCGCTGGGCATCACTCCAGTGAATGTTCTGTTCAATCACTAGGATTTTCATGCGATTAAAGTCATCAAGTTTGTGACCTGATTGTCTGAAATGCTGAGAAACTGGGAGAAGTGGCTTCTTAGAGATATCACTCCTATGGCCATTGAGGCGTTTGTGGAAAGGCTGCTTGGACTCACCAACATATTGGAGGCCACAAACCGAACATTCCAGTATGTAAATAACGTTCATACTTTTGCAAGTAACATTGCAAAATATCTTATAGTTATTTTCGGTTGCCTTACTGTGAAATGTTGGTGAATGCTGCATCTGTAGGCAGCATTTGCAGCGTTTTTCCTCACACGAACGACATTCTCCAGAAGAACTTCTATTATCAGACACTTCAGCCCGCACTAGCAGGTTCCGCAGACTGTTGGGTTGCCTAAAAGCTATCATGGGAGGCTGAGGAAAATCTTGGATAGTTTGGAATTCTTTTCAACTGTTTTCCAATGCTCACGAATGATACTAAAGCTGTTTTGAGGGATGGGTGGTAAGTGAGGACACATGGAGTCCTTTATTTTCTTTTATCTTTGTATTCTAAAAGTTTACTCCTAGGAATTGATTCCGCTTTCTGAAAACTTTTTGATATTTCTGTGTTTGTATCCCTTCTCTTCAAGCGGGTTTCAAGTTGACGTAATTGTTTTTGGTTGTTTCTGTGTTGGAAAATGCAACCTTGGAATCATTTATTGACAACTTTAAGTCGGACATTATTAGAAATACCAGAAATAACACTAAACCTTTTGACAATCTTACCAATGAAGAACGGACTGCACTGAAAACTTACGATCCAACAACAATATCGTCATTAAACCTGCAGACAAAGGCAGTGCAGTGGTTGTCATGGATAAATCTGCCTATATTCAAGAGGCTGAACGACAACTTGGCGATGCAAGGTTCTACCAAAACTAGACTCTGATCCTACAACATCTTTTAGCAGAGAAATAACTGATAGCTTGGTAGAAATGCACAACGATGGTTTCATCGATGACAAAACTCTTGAATATTTGAAACCAGAAAATCCAAAACCGGGCAGATTTTATCTTTTACCTAAAATTCACAAGGCCAATAACCCCGGAAGACCTATAGTTTCAGAGAACGGTCATCCGACGGAAAAATATCGGAATTCGTTGACTTCCATCTTCGTCAACATGTTGAAGACTTACCATCTCACATTAAAGATACAACCGATTATCTTAGAAAATGCAGGCCTTAAATCCACTTCCTCCGACACGACACTTGTTTCTATGGATGTCACCTCCTCTACACAAATATTCCACATGCAGATGACATTGATGCATGTAAAGAAGTTTGGAATTCAGACCAGTGAAACATCCACCTACTGAATGCCTGGTCAAAATGCTCACGCTGGTACTAAAGAAAAACAACTTCACTTTTGATGGAGATCATTATTTGCAAGTTAATGGAACTGCTATGGGCACCAAAATGGCTCCATCATATGCCAACATATTCATGGGCAAATTAGAAAAACAACTTATTGAATCTTCCATCGAAAACCGCTTTCCTGGTTTAGATTTATAGATGATGTGGATATGAAATGGAATAAAAGTGACGAGGATTTAGATACTTTCATCACTCATGCCAACAACATACATCCAAGTATCAAATTTACTCATGAGAAATCTAAATCCAAAATCGCCTTCCTCGATACTTCCAGCTCGCTCACAGATGGCATCATATCCACAGATATATATTCTAAACCTACTGACACTCATCAATATCTGTCCCTAAAGTTGCCATCCTCCTCATCTGACTAAGAGCATCCCGTACAGTCAGGCACTAAGAGTCAAGCGAATATGTTCCAACACAGAAACAACCAAAAACAATTACGTCAACTTGAAACCCGCTTGAAGAGAAGGGATACAAACACAGAAATATCAAAAAGTTTTCAGAAAGCGGAATCAATTCCTAGGTGTAAACTTTTAGAATACAAAGATAAAAGAAAAATAAAAGGACTCCATGTGTCCTCACTTACCACCCATCCCTCAAAAACAGCTTTAGTATCATTCGTGAGCATTGGAAAACAGTTGAAAAGAATTCCAAACTATCCAAGATTTTTCCTCAGCCTCCCATGATAGCTTTTAGGCAACCCAACAGTCTGCGGAACCTGCTAGTGCGGGCTGAAGTGTCTGATAATAGAAGTTCTTCTGGAGAATGTCGTTCGTGTGAGGAAAAACGCTGCAAATGCTGCCTACAGATGCAGCATTCACCAACATTTCACAGTAAGGCAACCGAAAATAACTATAAGATATTTTGCAATGTTACTTGCAAAAGTATGAACGTTATTTACATACTGGAATGTTCGGTTTGTGGCCTCCAATATGTTGGTGAGTCCAAGCAGCCTTTCCACAAACGCCTCAATGGCCATAGGAGTGATATCTCTAAAGCCACTTCTCCCAGTTTCTCAGCATTTCAGACAATCAGGTCACAAACTTGATGACTTTAATCGCATGAAAATCCTAGTGATTGAACAGAACATTCACTGGAGTGATGCCCAGCGACAGGTTCGGGAAAGCTTTTGGATAAAGGAACTAAATGTACATCATCCAAACGGCATCAATAAGAAATACTAAGTTTTGTTTTTACTCATTTTGGAATGTAAATATACACAGTCACGTATATTAGAGTATCGAGTTTTGTTTATATTATGATGTTCGAGATTATGGATTAAAATCAATAGATTAAAACTTACCTGTATTATTGATCTATTTTTAACCTACAATCAGTATTGTTAAACTCATTGACACCGAAGAAGGCTATTTGTTAAGCCGAAATATTTGTCAACACGATTTAATAACAACATCTTCGTATAATACCATCTTATATTAGTATCGTTGTGCAAATTTTAGACTTATATAATTTTTCCTTATCTGCACAGTATCGTCTATTCTAGACGATCCGGTACATAGTAAATTTGCTGGTTGGTCCTTTTATAGACTCTCTCTCTCTATATATATATATATATATATATATATGTGTGTGTGTGTGTGTGTTTGTCACAAATATGTTTAATTTGATTATATGACAATAAAGATTATGATTATTATTTAAAGATAACATTGTGAAGCAACGTACCTCAACTTCTTTAATAATAGCGTCAATACAGATAAAATTGTTATCGAAATCCATCTCACAAAAGTTCTTTGCGTGTTTCTATCCTATACAGACATAAGTCCGATTCATGCATCGACTTTCACTTTCTTGCATAACGTCACCTAAAAAGTACATTAATTGGCCTTATTTAATGTTGGAAATTTTATCTACCAGGTAAAATATGTAATTTGAAACCTAAAATTTAAATCAAAATGACAAATTGGTTTACGTAGATCAATATTAGACATTATATGGTTCATTTGTGAACAATATAGCTAAAAGTGAGAGAAAAGTCTAATTGATCTATGTAAAATGTGCATATAATATATATATATAAAAGCAGAGACATATATACTAAAGAGATTCGCGACTAGAAAATCTCGCCGACTTCACGCGTGTCAACTCTTACCCAGCATTCCCGGACGAGACTTTTAAAACTATCGGAACACCTTGTTTATTTTGTTTGTTTTGATGGAAAGCGGCAGAAATGTTCTGAATAGTTAACAGCTGATCCATTGTATAGTCTCAGGTAAATATTTCTGATAATGTTTTTTAGCATTAATTGATCTGTTGATTGGGGGTCTCACGATTCGATATTTTATAGCAAGTGATTGTTTTGTTGTAATAAACTGTGTATTGTCAAAGATGTCATCACCGGTATTTCCTGCATCTTTAAAGTGTACTTTTGATACATTATTTTATAATTCATGCTTCTCTGTTTTGTTCATCATGTCAAAATCCGATTTTTTTTATCATGTGACGACGATTTAGATGTTTTGTTAGGGGAATACACAGATAATGATACAACTGTAGAAACTGGCGACGATTTAGAATTTGTTCCTTAGTCTGTTAAGAAGGTAAACGGACAGAAAGTCACAACAATTGTTTGAATATATAAGAGAAAGATCTTGAAATATATTCTTTTTAGTTCATATATTCATTTTACAGTTTAGGAAATTGTTCATTAGCCTTGATAAATAAAAAAAGTATTAAATTTTAAGCATGCAAAGGATATATTTTTTGACACCATGAAGCCATTTAAATACCAAGCCACTTTGACATTTTGTTTTCTTAACAATTATTTGATCATTATTGAAATATATTTAATAAAAAGTAATTACAAAGTTGCTTAATATATACATGTATAAGTTCAAGAAAAATACAAAATGTTTTATTTTAAATAAGTGTTTTCTTATTCAAAGAAAATAATCTTAAAACTGAAATGTGACTTGTTGTCCTGTGACTTTTTGTCCGACATTCGTTAAGAATCCTCCCAAAAAAGTCAAAGGGGTTGACAAGAACTTAAGTGCTTTTAGTAGTGCTGGTTACAAATGTCCTGATTGTGATAAGATTCTTAAATCTATCTTAGGGTTCGTGGACACATTTCAAGGCAGCATGAAAAGAATTTCAAAGGTAAATTGAGAAATAAAAGTACAACTTCTAAAGAAACCAATCTTAAATTGAAAAATTAAATTTATTAACAATTGAATTTTAAAAAATGTCAAAACAAGGGAAAAGATTAATATAGGAAGATCCTGGATATAGGAAAATATTTAAAATATAAAATGATTAGAAATATCAAATATTCTATTAGACATATTATTTCTATCAAAATAAATTATTCCAAATAAGGTAAGAAAGACAAATAATACACCAGGTTAATTTCTTCATAAAACCTAAAACCTGATAAACTAACTTACCGAAAAAATAGGAAATTATTCAGAGACTGGTATACAATGGTATATGTTCTTGTTTTCGGCAAACACATTAATGAAATCACTTCTCAGAAAAAATTGAATTTAATGCAATAATAAAATTGAGAATAGAAATGGGAATGTGTCAAAGAGACAACAACCCAACCAAACAGCAGAAAACAGCCGACGGCCACCAATGGGTCTTCAACACAGCGAGAAAATCCCGCACCCGGAGGCGGGATTCAGCTGGCCCCTAAACAAAATGTGTACTAGTTCTATGAAAATGGACATCACACTAAACTCCAAAACATATAAATGAACTAAAATTAAAAACATACAAGACTAACAAAGGCCAATTATAAAAAAGGTCAACTATACTTAAGTCAAACCCGAAACATATATAGTAGTAAAGTATGTCTGTGTCCAATCATCTGGTCGACCGACTTTATAGTACATGCATACTAAGTAGTGTTAATTTTTGTAAATTTTCTTAATCTATCTTCAGTTGCCCAGATTCCGTTAGATGAGGTATTTCCAAATGCATACCAGTCAACAATAGTAGCACTTGAAGATGATCCTATGATAACCATGTTTGATATATCCACAAATTTTTGTCAATGCTTCTTTGTGTAAAGTCAAAGCCAGAAGTTCAGGATGTCTTCCTTCAAACCTTTGTGACATATTCAAAGACAATGCCAACATTTAAAATACTACTGAGGCTGACAGGAAGTTATTTTGCAAGTTTTCACCATGTTCGCCTAAGTGAGTCATTACAGAAAGAGGATGAGACCCTTTCTCTTTCACTCAGGCATCGTAAAAGCTTGCCCTTAGAATTATACAGACTTCAAAAAGACATCTAAGCATTCCAGTAGTCTGCGACAAGTGTTAAAGCCAATTTCAGTATACTGAAAATAACATTGAAACTATGTAAATTTGTGTGATTGGTCAAGTAATATTAAAGAAAACTGTATTTTCCTAATACTAGATAAGTCGTTCACTTTAATTTCTCATAATATTATATAACTTAAATTTGTTTCAATTCATGTGTATGTAGAATGTCAATTTCCTTGTGAATAATATGCATATATCTCTAACAGGTCTAATAAACCAAAATACATGTGCACACATAGGTATAGTATGAACACTTATCTTTAACAAGACAACTTCTTAGTTTTCCACAAAAGACAAATTGTGTCAAAAATATAAACATGATAAAGATTTGATACTAACATTTAACCTGAAAATTGAATTGCATTTATTTTTCAATTGACCAGCATGCAATGTTTTCTTGAACCTTTGATGGAAAATTTGACAAAATAGTGGATCTCGTCCTGAACTTGCATGAAATATTTGCCACTGGACATTAAGCAACCAACAATCAATCAACAATAGTGGCGAAAACTTTTCATACTTGACTTTGATGCACACATGTAAAAGGAAACGGTATGATTGCTAATAAGACACACATCTATTTAAGTAAAATGTTCAATGACGTGAATGTGAACAAGTAGACAACAGGCCATAGACATCCTTAAAAAATTAACAAAAACAAAACCCTATAGTATTGTATAAATAGTTATAACAAAGGACTATGAGACGACACAACATGAAACACTATAAATGAGAAAACAAAGTCCTCATTTATACTATAAAGAAAACAAAAGTTTAAAAGACTGGCTGATAAACCTCTTTTATCATGTTTATAGTACAAACAAAAGTTCAATAGGAACAGTCCATTCAGACCAAATAAAATAATATGTGCAGATCTGGTTACAATCAGTCAATGCTGAGAAAAAAGCCTGGTCTGATTAGATAGGAATTCGTTTTATTTGGATTTGTATTATATATATATATATATATATCCTTATAACATGATATATACATGTAGATAATCATGACTTTACAACAGCCATACATGCTTAATGCAACGGCTCACATTTTGGTATTGTATTTCAAACCGATCTGAGTATCTCCATATATTATCTGATTTGTCTTCACTATTAATGATAATGTATACCGACAGCTTTGAATTTTGCAAAGGGATAAACAGGTTAAACAAACAACTGTAGATAAATTCAAATCTTTACTATGCAGATATATACATATATACACAATTTATTTATCATAGGTACTTTGTGTTGTCTGAATTTCACATTGTCCTTGCAGTTGTTCAAGAAAATCAAAGTTGGCAATGGCGTCTATCTGATCACTGGGTGAAGTGTACTCTTCAGTATTAGTTTCAATATAGTTGATAACTTCAGTCACTTCTAAATGTGCACTGCATATTAGTATCATCTAGTTTGTCATTTGGTTCATTGAGGAAACTGTAACTGTGGTCAGAAATGGTACTCCACTATATCATCTTGATGATCATTTCATTTGTGCCTTTTTGTCTTTAGTCTTTTTCAGCATTCTGAAAAAAATTAAATCATTAAAACTTATTTATCTTCACTTTATACAGCACTTTACACGGTACTTTCAAGACCATGTCCACATTTACAGTTTTGTTCTTCTATATATATACAAATGTAAACATTTATTTGTAATTTGTTAATTTGATGGGTACCATAAATAGTACATTGTAAGCAACAAAAGCACAAAAAATATTAACATATTTTTTAGTTTTTCTACATGAAATCCCTAATATTTACGCCTTTTAAATATTGAAGTTTTAAATGTCTCTTTTGAAATTGAATCGTTTTCAATATTGGATGAAATCTTAAGACAAAATCATGTTCTCAAGTTTTATTTGCGGCCCATCTTTTAATATCAAAATCCTGAATCAACATGGATCATTCATGAATAGATGCTGTATGATCTCTTAGGGTTCTTAATAAGTACAAGTACAAAATGTATATTTATAAGATAAGATGTTGTATGATTGCCAATGAGACAACTCTCCACCAGAGTCCAAATGACCTAGAGAATAGAAACAGTAAATGACCATATGGCCTTCAACACGAAGCAAAACTCATGCTGCTTAGCAAGGACTTATATTATATGTTAGTTAAGTAAGCTAAAAAGGCCTGAAATGACAAATTCTTAAGTAAAACAATTCGAACAAGGAAAATTAACGTCTGATTTAACATGTTTAAGTACAAAGCAACAAAACAAAAGACAAATATGATATACAACATGCTTTTCTGACATGTATCAGGGTTCTTAAAGCAATGGCAGTTGTGGGAAAGGAAAAGGAAATAAAGGGGTAATATAGATGAATAATATATATTTTCAGAGACTTATCTGTCTTTTAATAAGTATGATGTTAAGTTTTCCGTATAAAAATTGTTTTAGGGTAGCATTTCATTACAAATGAGAATTCGGTAGGTCGAGATTGTGCTAAATACTGTCCACGAGGGGAGGGGAGTAACACGAAAGACCCAATAACACCGTTATTATCCAAATAACACTTGTAATGACCAAATAACACTTGCAATTTTAATATTATCACATATTGGTGACATTTATAACATTTATTATTAAATAATATTATAAGTGTATTTTATAACTTAAAATGATTCTTAATTACGTTTCATTCAATATTGAGTAAATCTTTATTCTTCCCATTGTGTTTTCATTGATCCCCATGTTAGATGACCAGGATGTACACACTATATTTATAATGATCTTTATGAACTTACCTGCTTTCTGTAAATCATTTTAAAGTTATAAAATACACTTATAATATAATATTATTTAATAATCAATGTTTAAATGTCACCAATATGTGCTAATATTAAAATTTCAAGTGTTATTTGGTCATTACAAGTATTATTTGATAATAACGGTGTTATTCGGTCATTCAGTACCGCACGAGGGCCATTTTAAGACATTTCAAGTCGTATTTTCATCCAATGATATTTTAATTCAGGACAATCCCTGTCCAAATATGATATCAGAAAACCTTTTAACACCTTATATGTCATTGTTTAAACAATTACGAATTCAATATATTGCTTAGTTTTCTTTAATTTTGTTCCAAAAGTCGGGAGCCATATCGAGTAATGAACCTGAAATTTGAGCTTCTTGAATCGGGACATAAATTTACCTTTAAATTGATTAAATATTACTAAAATAGCTGAAAATAACAGTAAATTATGTGCCTATATTATGTTAATTGATTCTTACCTGAATGATGTAGATATAAGTTGCATTCTATTATTATTTGGTTGTTTTCTGTACGATATAGCTGTGTGTAAATAAACAATATGGCGGGTACTCTTGGCGGATTTACTAGTCTCGAGAAATCTCGTGCACATGCGTGATCTTGACAGCTCGGTAATAGCCGTAACGATAAGTTGCCAATCTCTGTATATATATGTCTCTGATAAAAGCGATATTAAAATGTCGTTAAAAAATATGTCGAGATAATACTGCAGATAAAAACGAGTTATTAATGCACCCAATAAGAACACCAAATAAGTTCTTTAGACAACATTGTCATAATTGTGTAACACCAGAATTTGCCTAGCTTTGTACATATGTACTTGGGGACAGGACAATTTTTGTTTTAGCCCTCCTCTATTTTCCAAAACCCGTTAATTTTTCAGTTTGTTCTCATAAATAAAGATACTGGAAATAATATATTTTATCAGTGACCGCTGTGGATAGTAAACTAGGATAGTCGATGGTAAATACATGTTATTCTAAGTATATTTATGTTAATATAAAACAGAATAACACGAAAATAATTGAAATTAAAAGAGATAAAAAAATATCGGATTTGGGAAGAAATGGGGGAGGGTTAAAAAAAAATTGTCTTAACCCAAAGTACCTATGGTATTTCTGCAAAATCTTCATCAAGTATTTTCAGCAAAAGCGGGGAAAACCATATACATAACTTAATTTGTATGAGCAATGATGTATAAAACCGGTTAATACATCTATGGTATAAACATCAAAGCAGTCGTAACAATTGAAATTAAATATCCAATTTGCCTTAAAGAGTTGTATCTATTGTCATAACACTGGTAATTATTCTGAAATATATAAGTTTGTTAATGCTGTGTATTAAACCGAAGTACTGGCTACTGGTGATATCAAATTAATTTTTCTTTTATTTTTATTCATAATGACAAACGAGTAATTTTTAATTTAAGTTTTCTCTTTGGCAGTACAATTCGGAACATTTTTGCGGATAACATATTTCATTAAATAGTAAATTTTGGAAGGACATTATTCCTTTATCATGTTTATATATTTGATTTTTCGTATTAATTCTAAACAGAAGTAATTATAACTTCTACATTCATTAACCAGCTTGGGCAGTTTAAATTCCATACCCATGGTCTTAAGATATTTCTAAACCCTTCTTCACAGAATGAATTACTGCGTATTCGGCATCAAATTTTTTGCCCGTACTTCAAATACTTACATCCCAAATCTTTATCTTATTTAAAATCTTTTACAGAAATTTTCAGTAGTTCTTTCGTTGTTTTGTTTTAAACGAATGCACGATTCTTCATAAATCAGCCATATTTTTAACATTTAAGGGATGATTGTAATATTTTTCTGTCTATGAAGAAATAACATCAAAATGTGGTGCACACAGAATAACCCGCGTGTTATTTCGAATAGACAGACAAAATATTACAGTCATTTCTTATAATTTAATTCTAAATTCCATTTTAAACCGGAGTAAACCATGAAAAACGTTGATGACGTCACGGTCACATGACAAAATTATGTCTATGAGCTGATAAACAAAACAACGTCAGCCAATAAGAAGACGCGTTACATCCAAAATTAAATTATACAGTAAGATAGCATTTAGGCTTGCGTAATATCTAACCGTGAAATTATTTTTATACTCAAGGATGATTTGACCATTTTTAGTCGTGGAATTTAAGTCGTACAAATAAAAACAATGACTTCCAAAAGTTATTTTCAGTCATATACCTACCTACCTGATGTTTTGTTAAGGTTTTGCTCGTATTGAATATGTATGCAATATTTACCATTGGGTTCAGCAAAAAATCTACATTTTTCCCAATTAGTTATTTAATTAATAAAATCCATAACCACGATAACTGTTTCGAAAAAATAACAATAATAAGATTTTTCTATACTTTACAGTTAAAATGAAAGACGCACATTTTACTTGCCCAGTTTTTGCTTACCAACTGTTACCACACACAAGTTATTTGCCTGCCCAATGCTTCTCAAGAACAGTTGAGACACTTTCCTACTTACTATTTCACTAACTTTTTGGAAGTCATTCTTTTTAATTGTGCGATTAAAATTCAAACGACTGAAAATAGTCAAATTATACCTGGAGTATTTAAATAACTTCATAGTTAGATTGATATAGCTATGCTACCAAACAGTGTCATGTATAAGTGTACAAATATAACAACTAAAGAACTACTGAAAATTTCTGTTTTAAGATTTTGGATGTAAGTGTAAGTATTTAAACTACGGGCGAAACATTTGATGCCGAAGACGCGTTGATTCCTGCTGTTGAAGAAAGGTTTAGAAATATCTAAAAAAAAGTTTCAATGAGACTTGCATGTATAAATCTAAGATTGGGCAAACGCGTGTTTCTTAATTGCGAAGCACATACTATGCAAAACATGTTCTCAATGTAATGGCTGGACCATTGAATTAGACTATCGAGTGCTGATACTTCAGTCTACGAGCCATTCTAATAAATGGTTAAAAGCTGAACAAGTTGCTTTCTTTAAAAAAGAAAAGCAATACGTGAACCTAAGACCATGACTGGTCACCAAAAGATTGTTGCTGAATTTTGTTTGCTTTTGAATTGAAATAATTGACTGTGAATAGAAGAAGATAATGATGACGTTAAACTACCTTTATTAAAAATGTAACAGTGTGCACATTCTTGCACAAGTCAGTTGAAAGCAATGTTGGATAGTTGTGAATAGGAAAGTGTATATACAGCTAATATTTGAATAAACATTTTTAAAAAGCTCGACTATTTCATTTATTCATGACTTGGGATAGTATATCATTTTTCATAATCCTATTGCAAATCCAAGTTTCTACAATCCGTATGTATAATGCAAATTGTACAAACCAATCGCAATATAAACTTAAGCACTCAGTTTGCTTTATAATCTGGGTGCATTTTTTCTTATCTATCATATCTCTATATTTTGTTTCCTGCATGGATGCTTTTATATTCTCAACTCGTTATTGAAGTTGTATGTACTCATGGTAGATGTTGTATAGATAAATTTAAAGTCCATTTTCCATGTAAAGTGAAACCCTGTGGCATGCAACTTATAAGAAGGTTTCGTATATTTTCTTGAGAGTAACACACCAGCTTCATTTGGACCTCTTATACTAGACTTATTTTGGTCTCATAAAACATCTCAAATTTTAAGGATTTCCTGATTTTACTTAAATCAATCCAAATATTCTACAGGAAACTTGGTTTTAAACAGTTACCAGGATTAACATGTTGTACGCCAGACGCGAGTTAATGCTACAAACAATCATCAGTGACGCTCGAAAAATATTGTTAAAAGGCCAAATAAAGTACGAAGTTAAGTAATCTATTCCTTGGGTAAAAATCCTTGGCATTTCGAAAATGTCAAAGTTTATAAAAGGACAGTGATTCAAAATGAAAACAAAAGAGAAACAGCTAGAGGTCAGAATACCGTAAGCAATGATGACCGTGCTTGAATAGAATAGAAAATGAAAGGATATGGAGTAAATGTACATGGGACAAAATCGCACACAATACATAGAAAACAGAAAATTATCAACGAACAGGGCTTTTATTTCTGTTCTTCATCTTGACAGTTGATGTAGGGTCTTCAACAATGAACAAATCATTCACCCTACAACAAGGTCAAGTCACATGAAAGTCACATGTCAAGCTCTTTCTGCCGTGTCCTGAATTTAGATAAGAAAAGCGAAAATTCGCATTCTCGATTGAATCAATATTTATGCATGAATGTGGTATTTGTGCGCAAGAAATAGTAAATAGAAAGCATACGCACTGACACTCTTGATAAGAATACGCATTTGCGTCGTCACATATATTAATCATATAGTTGAATTCGGATGTCAAACTACCTACCTCAAGTGTTTTGACTCCGGATTCATTGACATTTTATCCGGAATTTTGTGAACGCAAACCGATAGTGTGAGTGTGAACAGGGTGATGTATAATAATGTAAATGAATCAAGAGGTGTTGGATAGCTGTTCAACACAATGAATACAATTTTCAAAACTGTATCATAGTGCAAATATTTAGATGCTATAAGGTTGAACTAATAAAAGAAAAAAAAGAAAAAAAAGACTTGAATTTTATAATAAACAAACATTCCTGTTAGTGAATTTTTTTCCGAAAATAGCTTGAATATAATATCAATAAACACAAATGTCAAGTATTTACGGATGGACATTTTATTTATCAAATGAATCTCTTTTAAAGTCTAACATTCCACTATATGAATACATTGCTATACAAAATATAAGCAGATACTTAAAATCTCTACTAAAACAGTATAAAATAATTAACATTATGATAGTAATTAATTTTGTTATGATTATTGTAAAATATTAATTACATTTTTGTGGGATGCAAGGATTTAAAATCCTTGTGAATTGAACCCACGCAAGTATTTTTCATTCACGACCGTTTAAAATTTAGATATTTAGCTAACTTTGGGTACGCATCCTGCTCATTGGTGCTCATACGTTACATATAATTTTCATAAATGTAATGACTGATCAAACCTGTGAGACATAATGCACGTATACATTACAATTTTAATTATATTCTATAATGATTTATAGGAATAAATTCAGTCTCAGTTTTACCTAAACAATGAATATTCTCTTATATATAAAAAGAAGATGTGGTATGATTGCCAATGAGACAATTCTCCACAAGAGACCAAATGACACAGAAATTAACAACTATGATAGGTCACCGTACGGCCTTCAACAATGAGCAAAGCCCATACCGCATAGTCAGCTAAAAAAGGCCCTGAAATGCCAATGTGAAACAAATCAAACGAGAAAAGTAACGGCCTAATTGATGTTAAAAAAAAATGAACGAAAACAAATATGTTACACAGAAACAAACGATAACCACTGAATTACAGGCTCCTGACTTGGGACAGGCACATACATATGGGGTGGGGTTGAACATGTTAGCGGGATCCCAACCTCCCCTAACCTGGGAGTCTGGTAGTATCTATTAACGAAATTAGATTTTTTTACAGAACAATCTTTTGTTTGATTATCTTTCTGCTTTCCGACCACTTTGTGTCCGACCTAAGATAAATTTTTAACAGAAATATCGTTTTCTTAATTTTCTTCATGCTTTCCGACATTTTCTCATGCTATGATTGAAATACTACATATCAAAATTAATGATAAACGTTCAGAAATAATCAGTTTATTATGTGCATTGTATATCAATAAACTATTCCCAAGTTTATTAAGTACTACACACACAACGCGTAGAGGGACCGTCTCAAAGCATGAATTATATAATTGCGTTATCATTATACTTGATATTTCATAAACATTCACATTATTAAAACATATATTTTTGTCAAAAGGCAAATAGGTTCTAACATATAAATGATTTTAGAATGCAACCTAGTCTTTATTGTTTTACTTTCAAATCTACAAATGAACTTTGCCGGATTGTTAAAATATACAATGTCACGTGGTAGCCTATCCATAGAGGACTGTATTAAAGACATAAATAACTACCTGTATATAAATGATGGACAATTTTCGAGACGTTCCGAGAATCGAGATTCCGAGGATATCGAGTGGCCCATAGACACTTCAAAACTCGCCAATATATAAGCGTGAACCCTTCAGGGGTTCACGCAAAACTAAATTTAATTACAATTCTACATTTTATGTGTTGAATAAATTTATGATGAACGACATGTAAAATATAATTGATAGAACAAGCACAGTCCGTTGAATGCGAGAAAATGTACTTTCAGTTAAAATTCCAGTATTTCACGGATTAGAGGTAAAAATATATGATGAGCAATTTGAAGGTATCAGAACAATGTAATAAATGTAACTCACTCTGTGGTTAGCCACAAATTGTGTCCAAGATGATGTTTGTCCGAAAATGTTAATCGATTTTTTTTAATGACTTTGTAGTTCTGTAATATGTACGCGAGAAAGGGATCAGGTAACAGTAATGTCAATTATTAAATGTTTTACATAGGTATAAGATGTATAATCCTCCAAGGTTGGGAACAAATAAATTTCTTTTGAAAATACTCGAACAAACAATATAAATTGATCAATGAGGTAACATAATACTCTCCGTCTGATACCTGTCTGATATCACTATTCCATAAGTAAATTGCATATGAATATAATACTAGCAGTTCTTTCATCAGCTCCTTTACAAAACAAATTCCAAATGTAAAACTTAGAACTCAATTTATGTATTAACATGTAACACCTGTGGCATTCAGTACTTGGGAGAAACAATGGACAAATTTAATATTCGGCTAAATAACCATCGATCATGGTACAAAACCAACAAAAACTGTCCCCTCACAAGACATCTTCGCTCAAAGAAACATCCTTTTAATAATGTTACTTTCCAGATCATAGAAGTGAACACTGAGTAGGACACCACGGCGAGAAGGAGAAGAGAAAACTTTTGGATCCACCAGCTCCATATTTTAGAACCTGATGGGCTTAATGAAAAAGACGAGAAAAGATACAGGAAAGATAAAGAATAATTAATTATACAGCATCGGCCTTTATATCTCTGTAATATTGGCCAATGGACGTTGCAAACTTTAACCACAAAGTTTGTAATTAAATAAATAATCTTGAACTTCATCCAAACGTTGAATTATTTACAAGGCAGCAAAATTCATGTACAATGAGCTGCAAAAGTTTTTTATCAGCATGCGATTTCACCTGGATAGATCGATGCACGCTCGATGAAGCTAGTTTGTCTAGTGAAGTATTGCGTTTATTTTTTATCGCATTGTAAATAATTTTAACATTCTAATATTTACATACTAAATAGTGTGTTATAATTACATTGTTAGGCAATTTATAATTTCATTTGTGTAATTGTATTAATCTTTGTACTGATTAATCCACACGCAAATAGATTTGTATGTTATGTGTTGCTATTTATTTTTATTTTATTAATATGCACTTATATATGATAAGTACGTCTAAACAAGTGACAACTCTACGACAGATCCATCCATTGGATCACCAGTGAAGGTGATACTCGGCTGAAAACTCATATTATTATATTCATAATTACTCTAAATATCAGCACAACAATGTTAAATCTGCAAATTTGCGGAAGCAAAGCAAATTTTTGTTCTTCCCTCGCCGGGATTCGAACTCATGCTATTGGGATATCGAGACAACACCGCCTGCACTGTGTCCAGCGCTCCCACGGTAAACTGGATATGCCTATGGTCATGTTATTACAGGAGACCTCAACATCGTCGAAGACCGTGAGGTCATAACTTTTCTAAAGAAAGGACCGAAATACCGTCCTCCATCTATTATAGATTGGAAACAGTGTCGTCAGGTCATTAAAGACGCTCTGTCTGCCTACTGTAAAAATGGTGCAAACGTGAAAATCGGATAAAAATCTTTAGACAGTTATTTGAATAAAATTATGAATACTGTTAATATTCGAATATCTCATTTAGAAAACAATTCTGAAATTAATAATAGGATCCATGATATTCCATTTCTAGAATAAAAATAAACTCAAGGTACTCGCAGAGCGGTTTGTGTTCGTACCGGCAGACAAAGCAGCCAATAATGTAGTGGTGGTGTGACGCATATACTACACGGAAGTTCTTCAAAACGAAATTATCAATTTCTTCTACATTCAGGTCCGTTCGCACCACAGAGAGTCATATCGTTAACAAGCATACCACTGCCACTACCCAACTTAAAGCATCTTCCGAACATTTGAAAGTCCCTACCATGTACTGGTTACCGAAATTACACAAAAACCATTTAAATTCCGTTTCATCTCCGCATCGAGTAAGTGTTCTACTACTAATCTATTAGTTCTTCTAACTACCTCCTTACTACTATCAAATAACTGGTTATTAACTTTTGTAATAAAGCTTATGAAAATAATGGTATTAATTATTTTTGGAGTGTTAAAAATTCTTTAGAGGTTTTAGATAAAATACATGCTTTTGATGGTCCTTATAATTCTGTTGACAGTTATGATTTTCTACTCTGTACACTACACTTCCACACAATCTTATAAAGAAAAGTTTTTGCATTTGATAAAATGGTCTTTCGAAAAATCTCATTGTAATTTTATTTGCTGTAACTCGTTTAAAGCCTTTTTCTGTAACGAAAAGGAAAGTATGCTAGATACACTTACTGGAAATGTGAGGATATGATTGAAGCTTTAAATTTTCTGCTAGATAACATTTATGTACGTTTCGGCGATAAAGTGTATCGTCAGGTAGTAGGTATTCCTATGGGCACTAACTGTGCCCTTTAATAGCAGATTTATTTCTATATTGCTATGAATCTCAGTTTATGACCAAACTCAGTAAAGACCCATCATTGTTATATTTAGTTGATACATTCAACAATACCTACCGTTATCTGGATGATATTTTTCGTTAAATAATCCAGAGTTCTCTAAATATACTTCGAAATTTACCCAAAAGAACTTACTTTAACTAAATCTAACATAAACAGCAGCAGTTGCCCTTTTCTAGATTTAGACATTTCAATTTCTAACGGAAACTACATACTAAAATTTACGACAAAAGAGACGATTTTCATTTCCTATTGTTAATTTTCCATTTTAGACGGCGATGTGCCTTTGGCTCCATCATACGGTGTTTATATATCCCAACTCGTTCGGTATGCCCGTGTGTGTTCTGATGTCATAGATTTTAACGAACGTAATCAATGCATCACTGGGAAATTATTGTGTCAGGGATTTCGATACCATAAATTACTTAAAACGTTTACTAAATTCTTTCATAGATACAAAGATTTGATTAGTAAATTTGGCTGTACCTGTAGAAAACTTAATAAAATGGTATTTCACATCCTAAATTTTACGGTAATATTGTACTTAAAGCGAGGAAATCACTATGTGATCCGTGTAAACTCATCGAACCTTTAAACAAACTTATAAGTAAGGGTTATCGTACCAATATTGTAATTAGATCTCTGAATGTAGTTTACATTGGTACTAATATCGATTTTGTCATTAGCAAATTAAAACATAACTGAATTGTATCTTCTTTTGAGGCGGGATGTTTAGAGACACACACACGTTAATTTTATCTCTAAAAAGTAGCTCCTCACTATCCTACTACCTGTCGATACATTTATGTTTGGCATTGCACAAGTCATGTCTTCTCTGACTGTTCATGACGTTAAAATACTAAATCCCTGGGATGTGGTTTAGTTGATTTTAGTCTCTGATGCATGATTTTTATTATTAATTGTTTTGGCTTTTTAACTAGCTGTCAGTAACTGCGAGTACTCTCAAATCGTACTTTCTTGTTAATTCGACCTGTTGATACTATTTTTAATACTTTTTGTTATTTTATATTAATATGGATCTTGTCTGTATACCAGCTTTGATTATTTGGAATATCTACTAATTTTCACTTCTTCATACTACATTTGTATGAACATCAGATTATTCTCCTTAAATCTGTACAGGGAAGTTTTATTGTTGATATTCACCCTTATGTATCTAGTGTTAAACTAGGTATTTATATGACAGACCTTTCTTGGTATTCCTAATTATTGGAAGATTTTATATAGACAGAAGTAGTATACCTAAAACGACAAAGTTATTTTCATTTACCTGTATATATTATGAAAACCGGTTTTTCAAAAGTGATTATTTTCTAAGGGTTAAATATTTCGCGGTGGTGTCTTGCCATGGCTTTGTTTGGACTTGTTTGTTTGCTTTTTGGCCTTGAATGTTTGTCCCTAATATTTTATTAACTATGTATTTACTTTCAGGTATCACAGATCGAATTTATTCGTTCATAGTGTGTTAATTTACGTTTTTTGATTGAGTTAAGCCTTCCAATTGATATTTTATCGTGTGTTTTCTATGTTGTGATGTTATACTATTGTTTCAGAAAAGGTAGAAGGTTTGGTACCATTACAACGTTTAATCCCGCTGCAAATGTTTGCACCTGTCATAAGTCAGGAATCTGATGTACAGTAGTTGTCGTTTGTTTATGTAATTTATACGGGTCTCTCGTTTCTCGTTTTTATATAGACTAGACCGTTGGTTTTCCCGTTTGAATGGTTTGACACTATTAATTTTGGGGCCCTTTATAGCTTGTTGTTTGGTGTGAGCCAAGGCTCCGTGTTGAAGGCCGTACATTGACCTATAATGGTTTACTTTTATAAATTGTTATTTGGATGGAGAGTTGTCTCATTGGCACTCACACCACATATTCCTATATCTATGACACACTTTTTTGTCATTTTAAAGAACGACGTATAATTCAATATAAGATCGCGGCGATCTATGGTCCAAGATGGTCCTACTAATTGGAATAGTCCTTTCTCGTCTAAAAGCGGATTAAGGTTGGCTATCGGACTTTGCTTCGGAATAGGTTGCTGTATACGAATAAAAAAATCCGATAATACTCGTCAGTGTCTATTATTTCCTGCTCGACGTCTTCTTAATCTGTACGTTCACGTACCTGGTTGTCATTTTTAATGTTTCAAGTAAATTACGCTTGGGTCTCTAAAAACCACGCAAAGGGCCTCCTTTGTGCACAAAGAAGCACAATGTACCACAAAGGACATGAAAGGAGTTTGATAAGAGCATAAAGGACATTAAATTCCCTTTTTTGCAAGGAAAAAAAATATAATTACTGTAGAAAAGTACAAAACAAAAAAAAATTCTCATTGAAAAATAGATTTTTTATATGTGCGGCTTTGTGTAATCACCCGTACCGATTCAGAACCGACTCTTTGTCCGGTTTATGTGACATGGCAGTAATTCCAATGCTATGAAATTAATACGATTTCTTTCATCCGTATTCCAGAAGTGTCAATTTATATTTTTTATCAAATTTTATTCTGTACAAAAACAAAATATCTACCAAGATTTCCTTTCTTTACTTATTTTGAATTGCTATGAGGAACAACAAATACACAAGGCGCAATAAAAATGGACTGTACAGGTTAATTGTTTGTTATTGAAATATAATTATATAATGTTCAAATGAATTGGATGTAAGCAATAATAGGCAACCGTACGGCTTAAACAATGAGAAAAACCCCATACCGTATAGTCGGCTACAAAAGGCACCGACATGAAAAATATTTGCTTTATTTTTTTTCTGTTTAATGTCCAATCTTTTGAAATGTTCTTGTTTTGCATTATTCTTAAATATATATATATATATATATATATCGAACCTTTAAATAAACTTATTAGTTCAGGTTATCTTACCAATGTCGTAATTAGATCTCTGAATATAGTTTACATTGGCACTAATATCGATTTTGTCATCAGCAAATTAAAACATAACTAAATTTGTATTCTTTTCAAACGGGATGTTTAAAGACACACCCACGTTCATTTTGATCTATAAAGAGGTTAAACTCCTAACTATCCTGCTGTCTGTCGATACATTTATTTTTGGCATTGCACTAGTCATGTCTTCTTTGACTGTCCATGACGTTAAAATACTAAATCCCTGGGATGTGTTTTAGTTGATTTTAGTCTCTGATGCCTGATGTTTTATTATTAATTGTTTTGGCTTTTAACTAGCTGTCAGTAACTGCGAGTACTCTCAAATCGTACTTTCTTGTTTATTTGACCTGTTGATACTAATTGTAATGCTTTTTTGTTATTTAATGTTATTCAGGGTTATATCTGGTCTATATACCAGCTTTGATAAGTGTTTGGTACTAATATAAATTTCCACTTCGTACTATGAAAATCAAAATTATTTATTTTGTTAAAATATTTCCTTTCTCTATTGTAACTGTATACGTATACCTAACAACAAAATTATTTTATTTACCTGTGTTTAAAGTTATTGCAAATGGCTGATATTTTTGTTCGAGCATATTGTTTTTCTTAAATTGTTTAACATTTCATACCAATATAACATGTTACTTTTATTATTCTTCCTTAGTTTATTTATTTTGAATTTACATTGTATCATAGGTCAAATTTATTTGTTCAGTGTATGTTCAATGGTGTTACTATGTCCTTTGATTGAGTTAAGCTATTTCAGTTGATATTTTATAGTGTGTCTTTCTATGTTGTGATGTTACACTATTGTTTCAGAAAAAGGGTGAAGGTTTGGTACCATTAAAACGTTTAAACCCGCTGCATTTGTTTGCACCTGTCCTAAGTCAGAATCTGATGTTCAGTAGTTGTCGTTTGTTGATGTGGTTCATAAGTGTTTCTCGTTTCTCGTTTTATATAGATTAGACCGTTGGTTTTCCCGTTTGAATGGTTTTACACTAGTAATTTTGGGGCCCTTTATAGCTTACTGTTCGGTGTGAGCCTAGGCTCCGTGTTGAAGACCGTACTTTGACCTATAATGGTTTACATTTATAAATTTTGACTTGGATGGAGAGTTGTCTCATTGGCACTCATACCACATCTTCTTATATCTATATATGTATAATAAAATCGTCGCTGATTGATAATATTGAAAATGCCGTTATCTCATGGATATCCGTACTGATTTTGGAACACGGTTTCATAAATCTCCATCTTACCAATTTAACGCAAGTATTTATAACAATAAATATGTGTTTCATACGAAATGGTCTTTTTTCTACATTCTATAAACAACTGTATGTCCTGTGTGCTCTAATTAAACTCCTGTGTGGTCCTTAATGCTACATTTTGCTCCTTTGTGCACAAAAGAGGTCCATTGCGGTATTTTTAGAGACCATGTTTTGGTTAGTACTTCGCTGAGGTAAGTAAAACTACGTCTATTCAATACATATAGAATAATACATGGCAAAATCCGTATCGCATGCTGTATCGCAACGAGAAACCAATATCAGTCCCGAGGGCTGATATTGGTCGAGTGGTGATACAGCATGCGATACGGATTTTGCCATGTATTATTCTGTTTATCATATATTTTAATAGAATCAGATTCATGGGATATCCGTTTTTTATTAAATCGCCCGAAAATATAAGCAAGAAAAGAACATTACGATTTTCCTGTATTTTCAGCTAACTTTTTTATAGACTTCCTTATTTTCTTAATATCCACATCGTAATGTCCCTTTAACCTTATTACATTTTCAATATACTTTTAATACCGTGTATTTAAACGTATTCACTAACGATACTGTCAGCTGTTCCCTCAATAGAATACAACACACCTTCCCAATATTTGTTGTTAAGGTTAACCATTATACTACAATCTGAGCTCATTTGTATACATAAATATGGACAACAATGTTACCAAGTATCATCTATTCAAAGATTATTAACAGACAAACAGGGGATTTCTATATACACAGTCATTGGACAAACGTGAGCTGCCACTAAAAAAATGTCCTATCATTTCAACTATAATAATAAATAATACATCTTATTGTATGTATTTGATAAAGATCGTTCATAAAGTTACTGGGTAATATTTTTTTGAAAAAATATCGATTTTAGTTGAAATGATAGGACTTTTTTTGAGTGGGAACTATGCCAGGAAATACAGCAACTGGACGTCATAGTCAAATGTTGACGTCATTCGATTTATGACGTCAGGTATGCGATACGGGTTTAGCTATGCGATACGGGTTTAGCTATGCGATACGGGGTATGCGATACAGGGTAGGTGATACAGACTGGAAAAAGAACCTTTATTAGATATACAAAATTGCTGTATTTTATACTAAATATATGATAAACCTTGTTATCAAACTTCTAGCGACGTTAACAATATACATGTTAAACAATACGATTATATTTAACAAAGATAACGTCACACTGCCCATGAAAAAATAGACATCATACAAAAGATGAATATATATATGTATCTACACTTATACCGATATATATATGACAGATCCTCTCAAAACACTTATTCTATTTTGTATGTATTTAATTTTTATTATAAATTAGTTAGGAAAAATGTAATAACGCCTTTCAAACAATTCTGCACTGCACACAACTTGATGAATTTTCCATCTTATATATGGATGCCTCCACAGATTATCGATTTCTGCGGTTTAGTGTTCAACATGTTCTCCATTCATGCACTTTTGTGTTTCTAAGTCGATGCTGTCTGTATAGTGCCATCAGCGGTGGTCGATTCGGGTTTACTTTATCTCCTTTAATGAAACAATTGGTTGGAAAATCTTATTCCAATCCATTACCAATGGGTGTTAAATTATTGTGCATAATTTTGATGACCGATAAAACGTATATGCATCTCCTTTCCTCCTATCCCGAATTATAGCATTCGTAAGAAACAGGGCGACTGCTTGCAAAGGACAGGACCTGCTTTCCCGTCCAGAGCACCTGCGTTCGCCCAAATTTTTGCGGGGCCCGTGTTTCTCATTTGTCATCGTGTTGCGTGTCTTACGTTTGTCGTTGTGTATCATTATTTTTCCCGGGTTTGTCTTTGTCCGTTGATTACACTTCTTCTTTACTAACGCTTTGATTGTCTGCTCGTCCAACTCATTATCGGTAGGAATCTGAGTGTGTAAACAATGGTATATTATTTTTTCGTGTCATGCTCGGGCTATTTTTTCAGCGAACCGATATCTTGTGGTACCATTTTTTGTTTTCTATACTTGAGTTTTGTCTTATTATTTGTGTATTATGTAAGTCTTATTTGTACCAACATTTGTTCATTGTACTTTCTTTGCTTTAGCCAAGTGAATATAACAGGTACAATTTCTTAGGCTTGCCGGGTACAACCCCCACCTACAGGAGCCTTTTCTGTTCTGAGAGATGTATAATGTAAAATGATTTAATTTCCTCGACATCCATTTCGTGGTTTTGTCAAAACAGATATATTCCTGGATTCCCAAACTTCAGAAACAAATAAAGTGTGAAATTAACATTTGAAATTGAAAGGTCAACTGTGAAATCAGCGGCATGTATATGTTCACGTATTTAATATGATCTTTCAATCTACTATACTTGGCAAGGAAAATCCTATTTTGACTATCATGACAGTCAATATTCTCCTGCCATTCAGCCATTTTTCCCCTATTCATAAGTTGGTAGTGATGCATTGTTCACGTTTTACCGTCCTGAATAAAATATTGGACGCTAAACACAAATGTGAACAATCGTTTTTGTGCCACTATTTGCTATTTTGTTGTTACGTTCCACTTTTGTTTCGTACTTTCTTTGTGTTGTCTGTTTTGTTAACTCTCATTTTTTTTCTTCGATCTTTATACGGTATCCGTCTCTATTTAATCAAAGACGTTCTTTGATTGATAGGTCAAAGACTATTGGGAATAATGAGTCTATGTGGGATAACATGACTTAAGGTGGTATGGGTGTCTTTCGCCATCTTGGATTGTAAAAACAGAGAATCTAAGGTCCAGATTTTCAATCATATTAGCAAAATTTGATGCAGGAATGCAGATAACTAATTTGAATTTGCATTTAAAAGAAAGAATTTGTAAGATTATATCTTATGAGTATTATTTTTTTACAAGTGTAGATTATTTTGCTTGATTTTAATGTTTTAAATTGGCATTTTAAGGGAGGTAACTCTGAAATAGTGCATTTTCTGAAGGAATCTACTTGGAATTTTGCCATTTTGTATTTTAGCCGGAAAAACGCACGGTGACCCTATTTTTCTTTTGATATTCTCAAAGCATGTTCTAAAAGCTATCTTCTCGTATTTTATTTCACATTTCTATCATTTAGTTTAGCTTCTAATCACATAATGCTGATTTTCCTGTATAATCCATACAAAATGTGTCATTTTGTCACAACCTGTAGCTTGAGAAAATGCGCGGTGACCTATCATTTGTATTATATTCTTAAACATATATCAATATATACTATGTTTTGGCAAAGTATGAACAAATTCTATCATTTTAATTTAGACTCCATACCACCTTAATGTGGACATTTTACTTTATAAATCCAACCCAGCGTGTTAACTAGTACTAATCGAAAATGTCATATAAAACCCTTCATAACACATTTGACTTGTTAACACCATGATATAGGGTAAACACTTATCACTTGGAGTTACATAACATTCAGTCTCTCACGCACACACTATAATTCTATTGTCAGTCTCCTGTGAATATTGTTTTTCTAATTGTATTAGACAGGCTACTAAAGTGTTACGTTTTGAAGAGAAGTCAAGGAATACCGCGGAATATATAAACAAGGCTTCGAAGCGTGATCAAAAACTCGAATAAACAGGACGACGACAAGGTAGAGAAACCAATGACAAATGCAACAAGAAACATATATATATAAACCAAAATGGTACACATAGATCAATTAAAAGGTAAATGATCAACTCGAACTCCAAACCATCGACCGTGAGTAAAAACCAGGTGCATCAATAGCATAATCATCTCTTGATTTTCTAGAAACACCCACCGAATTGCTCATATAAAGTCAGGTAAGATATATCTCTTTACGAAAGTGGAAAACTTCTACGATGAGAACAAATCTATTCTCATGGTAGAGATGGACACACCATATCGATTCACAAGTTCCTGCTAGCGACCGTAGAACTTTTGAAGCGATGACCTTAGTCTACTAGATATAATATATTTCACCCTGGTCCAGTAGTTTTTCTGTTAACAGTGTAGCCGATATAAAAAGTCTGAATAACAACCACATGTTCAGAAAAAAACGTACGAGTTGTGAAATGTTAACTCCATACATAGGGGCAGATGGAATATTGCTACCCAAAAATGGAAAATTAACAATTCGGAAAGAAAAGTTATCGCATTTAGCATACTGGTCGGTCAGAAGATTTCCTACATCGTTTGTTTCTAACATTAGGTCAAGTAAAATATATAAAGGTGCAACCAATCCTAAAGAGGTATCCGCGGTTGTGCAGAATGTACAAATTCGTTGCCATCGTTCGTTAGACGGAGACGCTTACAGGCCTGGTCCCGGCCCGTGTTCGGAGACGCTCGTCGCAGGTTAAAGAAACCATCGTAACAAATCTTTTATTAGTGGTACTAGGTGGCCTGTGGCAAGTCTTAATTGTCTTACTCTATCCATTATACCTTCCTTTTCCAGTGACAGTCACAATTATACACCTGTTGATTATCCCTTTTCCTCTTCTTATACATTCGTATTAACTCATTGTATGCTATCTTACTCCTATAGCTGCAATATTAGGCGTTAAACATCAGTCCATCATATAATCTAAGTGATAAGGGTTCTGGTCATATTGTTCTTGAACCGATTAGACATAATGGTTAAGGGATGAATACAGTGAAAACGCCTACCTCACTAAGGACAGCCAATTTTAGAAGTGTTTTCCGGATAGTATTAAGTCTTATGCTCCGCTGATTGGTTGACAATACTCTCTTATTACATTTTTTGCAATATAAATCAAAATTAAAGTTGTAAAAATAAAACAAATGCCAATTAAAATGAAGCAGGATTTCGCAACAGGATTTAAAAAAATAAGTAGGTTCATGTAGTGCGTGCTTACATTGTTAGTAAACAATGTCAATATTCTTTAATTTTCAGCATTTTGATGAAACACTTATTCAGTAAATATAGAACATGACCCTTTCTTGCACATTTAAGGGAACCAGTATATTCTCTAATTTTTCTCTATTTTGTTTTCTATTTTCTCTATTCTTTATATTGTAGCACTCCATTATTCTTTAGACTTTTTTTCTCTATTTGTTACTTTTTTGATAGCACTATCTATACAAAGATGAAAATTAATGACTACATGTTTCATGTAAAAAAATTATCAACTATACGCATGATTGCTGAGTGTGATCTACAAATACTGTTTAACGAAGGAGATTCGGATCTGTATAGATTAGTTAGAAGTTTAACAATGACAAAGCATGCAACTCGAGTGTGGATCCTTTTTTTCAAGGGATGGGCTACTACAAAACACCGACAAAATCAATGTTAACATGATATAGAAGAAACTTTTGTAAAGAAAAGCTTGAGGAATGGTGACTCATTCTGATGACTGGAACATTTTGATCCTTTATATAGGGATGAATCCAGTATATATGTTTACATCACTTAGTAGTAATGCCAATTTGTAGGAGAGCTGTTCGGTTAATAGTAAGGCCTATGCTCCACTGCTATCAACATTAAAGTTGTAAGAAAATGAAAAGCCAAATAAAATGCATTATGATTTTTCAAAGTAGGATTAAAAAATAAGATGGTTCCATCCGACATTTAGTGCGCATTTACATTGTTTGTTAACAAGGCCATGTGAAAGGCCCAAGTATGCCGCTTGTTCCCATGTTTTTGAATGTTCCAAAATGTGGGGCATTATTTCTATTTCACTGAATGATATTTGAAAATTTTCAATTTAAAAAAAAGGTTAATTAGGTTCAAATTTAAAAGTTAACTTGGGTATGCATTGATTTCACTGGGAAGGTACTTACCGCATTTAGCCCTGAAGTAAAACTAATAAATACAACATCGAAGACAAGAAGTCACGACAATTTGATAATGATTTATTGGTACACTGGACTATCTATAAACTGAGAAATATTAAATATGCAGTTAGTATAAGTATAAACTGATTAACAAAAGTCTGGATTATCAATCTAGTATATATATATATCGTGGTTCTAATGCACACACATATGCGCGTAAAATGGATATACAATGTAAGTAAAGTATGCATTTTTGTTGCTATCTACAATAGTATATTTACATAAGTATCGATATTATTGTTATATCTTGTAAATCTGGGATAATTTAGAATGGTAGTTCTTCCGTCATAGTCATCCTCTTTTTCTGAAATAAAGAAAACCAACCATTATCAAATACCCTTAAAAAAGAACAAGAAACATTGTTGTATTCATTTCTGTTTTGGTGCTGGAGTTATATTATAGGTTTCATAACGAGTGAAATTTTGATATCACTTAATATCAACTAGAGTTATTTAATTTCAATATAATAATAAACGAGCCTTCGGCGAGTTTATTTTTACTATTTTAATTAAATAACGAGAGTTGATATCAAGCGATATCCAAATCTCACATGTTGTTAAACCTATTTCTCTTATGATCAACACTTTCATTGTGTTGAATTAAAAATCCCGCGAATCTTTGATTTGGTCTTTCGCACATACCAGTATGACGTCATATGTTCCGATGTCAAACTTCAACATCAGACATCATTTTAAAACTTTTTGTACGCTTCAGAATGTAATAAAATTTGAAAAAAGTGAAAAGTGTGAGTGTTTTGTATATAATATTGAAAAATCACATATGTCCGTTTCCACAGACGAAATGTACATCGTCTTAACCTTTGAACGTTATCAATGACCTAACGAATAGCCAATTGAAATGTCGTAATATCGTCTCATGATGCCGAATAAGCCAATCAAATTAACGCATATATTCATATCACTTTTTCCGTATCACACTCCCTGCAGTGTGATACGAGAAATATCTCTTCGTGCAAGAAATAGATAACAGGCCACAACCATAAGAGAACGCTTGTTAAATTGTTGTCTTAAATGTAACCATGTTGTCAAATTGGAGAACGGTTTCCATTATAAACAAAGACTACAAAATAGGCATGTGACAAGAAATCCGAGACCCGGGATTCTGCAAAGTATTTAATCAAACTTCAAATACTTCATTTAAGTCATATGGTCTTTCAAAATAATATAACTAGTTAATTTCGTCATAATTTTCGAAAACGCCCGATGTTATCAATCAATGTAATTACGCTTACAGGCCTGGTCTCGTGTTGGGAGACGCTCGTTACAGGTTAAAGGAACCATCGTAACAAAGCTTTTTATTAGTGGTACTAGGTGGCCCGTGGCAAGTCTCAATTGTCTTACCCTATCCATTATACCTTCCTTTTCCAGTGACAGTCACAATTATACACCTGTGATCACCTGTTGATTATCCCTTTCCCTCTTCTTATACATTCGTATTAATTCATTGTATCATCATTGCCCAAACACCTCAAACGAATGGAAAACAACTGTATAATAGCGTTTTAAGTTTATTAACTCATATTCTCCTAACATTTAACATTGTCTGGAATATTCAATGGGTACTGAACGAGGAATATGTGTAATCATAGAAAACTTGTCATCAATGTTTTAGCTTATTTTGGTATAAACTTCAATAGTCCATTTTTGTCATGATAACAATAAACTCTTCATATATATAAACCAGGATTAATATTTTGTAAGCCAGACGCGCGTTTCATCTTTAAAAGACTCACCAGTGACGCTCGAATTAAAAAAATAAAAAGGCCAAATAAAGTACGAAGTTGAAGAGCCTCGGGGACCCAAAATTCCGAAAGGTTTTGACAAATATAGCTAAGGTAATCTATTCCTGGGGTAGAATATCCTTGGTATTTCGTAAAATTCATAGTTTTGTAAACAGTTAATTTATAATAATGCCCATATCAATGATAATTCATGTCAGCACAGAAGTTCTCACACCTGAGCTGGTGATACCCTCGGGCGGAAATCCCCACCAGCAGTTGCAACGACACTGGCATCAATGCAATCTAACTGTTGAAACTATTTGTGACCTGCTTTGACTAGAAATACAACTAGAATTGTCTACATTATTTAGTTTACAGAAATAAATTTACATTTTTTTAATTAACAGATTATTTGATTAAGTTTTTATACACAGTCAAAGCTCATATTCATCACTAAACTCACTGCTAGATAATCTTATAAACTTGTTATGTACTTTGTGTCATGATGACTGTTTTTGATCTTACAGTTCAATTGCTTTTTTTTCACTTTTAGAGAACATATAACGAGCTATAATCAATGCTTTTTCCTTTCCTTTATCTGAATACCACGGAGTTTCCCCATACTCTTGCGTGAGACTGTATTTATAACTATGAATGTTGTAATTTATTAAACGAAACATGCTTTGTGAATGAAAATTAAACCAACGATCTTTCACTCAACAGAGGTATTTAGCTGAGATTTGTCTCCTAATGACCATAGTTCTGTCTCTGAATAACCTTCTGACGTCATACAACTATCAATTTTTAATATTTTTTTTAAATTGAGATGAAAGTTTTTACGGGAACTTCTGTGATTTTTAGTAATGGCTGACTAATTTGCATACAAGTGTAAATACGTCTACCAATTCACATATGCTCTGTCTTTAACGTACACTGTACAAGCAAGTCAATATAAAGTACAATACGTACCAACAATTCAAACTATCAGTGTCGTCTATTGGCACGCTGTTATCGCCGACTTGAAATCCATTTTCATCAACACAGTAACATACATCACCAGCACATTGTATAGGTTCATAGTTTCCATTTTTTGAGCACGAAAACATTTTTCCAATCATTTTGGTTTTCTCATATTCTGCCTTGTCACGTGCACATTCTACAAAAATTGACATTACGCCTTTATGTTTTGCTGTTAACTTAAGAACTGTTTCCTATTATCATTTGAATATATCACTCTTCTTTTCTAGCTTTTCTACATTTCTTGGAAAATAAATTAGTGAATAATGAAATTATGGGATACTGATGTTAACATTCCTACACAATATCGGAACAGAACATTCATTGCTTCCTTCATTTTGAAGTAAGCGTATGACCACCAATGCTTAACAGTACTTATATTTATACTTGCATTGGTACAATGCAGCATACTTTAACATATCTTAAACCCTAAGGCTATATAATGCGGCGAAAGGGTTTTTCTTCTTTTTCACGAGAAGATAAAATTTCTGTCTTCTTGGCTGAAAAAAACCAGCTGAAGTTTCTTTTTCCTACTAAAGAAGGAGCCACAATATCTAAGAAAACTCGACGATCCATTTACACTCCACAAAATAAAGTTTCTTTTACTTTGCATGATACACCCGTACGTTATATAATACAAAAATTGAAAAAAAGTAATGGAGCTTACTACAGTTCATATCTGTAGTCTTGTCTGTTTCTGCATAGTTCGGTATCTTGGATCCGTCCTTCATAACACAGTAACACCTATAAATATAGATCAACATGTTATAAAGTGTATCGTCAGGTAGTAGGTATTCCTATGGGCACTAACTGTGCCCCTTTAATAGCAGATTTATTTCTATATTGCTATGAATCTCAGTTTATGACCAAACTCAGTAAAGACCCATCATTGTTATATTTAGTTGATACATTCAACAATACCTACCGTTACCTGGATGATATTTTTCGTTAAATAATCCAGAGTTCTCTACATATACTTCCGAAATTTACCCAAAAGAACTTACTTTAACTAAATCTAACATAAACAGCAGCAGTTGCCCTTTTCTAGATTTAGACATTTCAATTTCTAACGGAAACTACATACTAAAATTTACGACAAAGAGACGATTTTTCATTTCCTATTGTTAATTTTCCATTTTAGACGGCGATGTGCCTTTGGCTCCATCATACGGTGTTTATATATCCCAACTCGTTCGGTATGCCCGTGTGTGTTCTGATGTCATAGATTTTAACGAACGTAATCAATGCATCACTGGGAAATTATTGTGTCAGGGATTTCGATACCATAAATTACTTAAAACTTTTACTAAATTCTTTCATAGATACAAAGATTTGATTAGTAAATTTGGCTGTACCTGTAGAAAACTTATTAAAATGGTATTTCACATCCTAAATTTTACGGTAATATTGTACTTAAAGCGAGGAAATCACTATGTGATCCGTGTAAACTCATCGAACCTTTAAACAAACTTATAAGTAAGGGTTATCGTACCAATATTGTAATTAGATCTCTGAATATAGTTTACATTGGCACTAATATCGATTTTGTCATTAGCAAATTAAAACATAACTAAGTTGTATCTTCTTTTGAGGCGGGATGTTTAGAGACACACACGTTATTTTTATCTCTTAAGAAGTAGCTCCTCACTATCCTACTACCTGTCGATACATTTATTTTGGCATTGCACAAGTCATGTCTTCTCTGACTGTTCATGACGTTAAAATACTAAATCCCTGGGATGTGTTTTAGTTGATTTTAGTCTCTGATGCGTGATTTTTATCATTAATTGTTTTTGGCTTTTAACTAGCTGTCAGTAACTGCGAGTACTCTCAAATCGTACTTTCTTTTAATTCGACCTGTTGATACTATTTTTAATACTTTTTGTTATTTTATATTAATATGGATCTTGTCTGTATACCAGCTTTGATTATTTGGAATATCTACTAATTTTCACTTCTTCATACTACATTTGTATGAACATCAAAATTATTCTCCTTTAATCTGTACAGGAAGTTTTATTGTTGATATTTACCCTTATGTATCTAGTGTTAAATTAGGTATTTATATGACAGACCTTTCTTGGTATTCCTAATTATTGGAAGATTTTATATAGACAGAAAAGTATACCTAAAACGACAAAGTTATTTTCATTTACCTGTATATATTATGAAAACCGGTTTTTCAAAAGTGATTATTTTCTAAGGGTTAAATATTTCGCGGTGGTGTATTGCCATGGCTTTATTTGGACTTGTTTGTTTGCTTTTGGCCTTGAATGTTTGTCCCTAATATTTTATTAACTATGTATTTACTTTCAGGTATCACAGATCGAATTTATTCGTTCATAGTGTGTTAATTTACGTTTTGATTGAGTTAAGCCTTCCAATTGATGTTTTATCGTGTGTTTTCTATGTTGTGATGTTATACTATTGTTTCAGAAAAAGGGAGAAGGTTTGGTACCATTAAAACGTTTAATCCCGCTGCAAATGTTTGCACCTGTCCTAAGTCAGGAATCTGATGTACAGTAGTTGTTGTTTGTTTATATAATTTATACGTGTTTCTCGTTTCTCGTTTTTATATAGACTAGACCGTTGGTTTTACCGTTTGAATGGTTTTACACTAGTACTTTTGGGGCCCTTTATAGCTTGTTGTTCGGTGTGAGCCAAGGCTCCGTGTTGAAGGCCGTACATTGACCTATAATGGTTTACTTTTATAAATTGTTATTTGGATGGAGAGTTGTCTCATTGGCACTCACACCACATCTTCCTATATCTATGTTACTTTCCAGTTATGTTGACATCTGTAGATAACTTTATATTGTTTACGATTTATGAATGTACCTTGTACAATACCTTCTTTACATCTGGTTTTATGTTGTATCGTTATGATGTGCCTCACTGCTTGCTATAGGTTCATGCACAGGTTAGGAATTTTGAAACCACCATTTTATAATTTTAAGTTAGAAAGTAAAATAATAAAACGTGGCAAGCAACATTTTTTCCGATAAAGAGATGTCCAGGAATTAAGTTAAAATAACTATTTACTGTATTCATACAAAACAATATCGGATGCATCGTTCATTAATTATAAGATCCAAATTGCTAAGAATGTCTTATTTACTTACCGGAATATATTCGACCTTTATCAAAATGCACAATCAATGTTATCTGAGTTATGTTGCGTTTTATTTTTCTTTATGTCATTTGGTTTGTTCGTCAGGAAAATTACAAATTGCAATCAAAATTAGAAAAAGAATCTTGTTTACTTATAACTATATTTATTTATTGTTAATAACAATATCCCTGCTTTAAAAATGATTTTCAAAAATGTCATTACGTGTCACTGGTACGTACGGCTGATGGATGGCACGGGTGTTAAACGCAGGATTTCGGGAAAGTTCGGAGAGCCTACAACCTTCCTTCGGAAGTTGCATGGGGCCATGTAGATATAACCGAGTCTTACCACAGACACTTTTTATATACATACTTTGATCCTAGAAATGCACCTTCACATTGTGTTGGGGCAAACGTCCCGTCACTGTCACAGTTAATAGTTGGTCCACCCACAAATCCTTTGTGTCGTTGTTTTAATTCTAACTCACAAACTTCAAAAGCCCAAACAAGCAGTACATTTAAACAAAACGATAATTGAATATCTAATACTCTATGAGACAAATTTCCATTGTTCATGCAAGTGATTCGTGACATTCAGAAACATTAAATTAAAAATCCAAATAAGTTATCTTTTTGTGTAAATATTGACACCCTGTATCCTCGTACATCAGATATTTCTTGTGGTGTACCGACCGCGTACTTCTATTGGTGTACTGAAAATTGCCTCTTAAATTCAGAGATTTGATAATTCATTTTATTCAGAAAACATTATTGTCTAAAAGCAGTAATAATATTGATTTGAATAATTTCTGTTCTTTTATGGTTCCCTCATATGCTGTAATTCTTGAATAAATGAGGTTTTAAAAAAGTGTACTGCAAATTGCAACACCACTATTGATTAGTATGCAGTGAACAGTACACTAAAACAATTTTAAACTGCATTTATTTAAAAAGTACAATATTTCAAAGACTCAAAGTAAAAAGGACTGATTCATATCAATTACATTACTTATAGTTACTGTGTAGCACCACCACCGGATATAGGTACCCCCGAAGCAAAGAAACAATGACAGGAAAAGTACCTATTCTAATCTCCGTAAATTAAACAACAATTTGCCGCTATTCGCCTTACAGTTTATCCGTTTATTTACATGAATTTCTCTGTGTAAAAAATAGTTTATTTCGAAATACAGTGTTGTTCAAACTTAAATGTGATATACCTTTCTTCTACGAAAACGTCAAATGAATAGTTGAAGGATAAATGGGTTTTATCAAGTTTGAACTCGTCACATGATTCGTTGAACAGGTACCACCCGCTGTCCGATTCTGACGATTTGAAGAAAGAGATAGCCAATTAAGGATCATAATCAGCCCTAAATAGTAGCTACATTATTAGGACTCACTATCACAAAACTTTACTTGTCAGCAAAACGTAGAATATAATGAAAATAAGTGTAACCTAAATTTTCCGCGACTCAAACATGAATTTGTGCTTTATTTGCAATTAATATGCCTATAATTTCATGTTGGAACTATTCCTTATTCATTAAAGAGAAAATGTGGGGCGAAGTTCGTGAAAAAATAGTAGAGGAATATGAACATTGTCTTACCAATCATCCCTAAACATCACACAAAAATGTGGCAAGTTTCAGTACATCGCAACCAATTTCTGGTGTCAAGGATACACAGTGATTGAGTTAATAGTATAATATTTTCATCTAAGTATTGTCGTATTGATTTGTATATTGATCCGAGGCATGCAGTATTAACTACTTATATATTTTAATTTAATTTAATTTAAAAAATATATTCGGAATTAAAATTTTGTGTCCCAATTGGATAAAAAAAATTGACGACTCTTTTATTTCAACCGTTACACTTCCGTAAAAAATAGCACATTTTAAACAAACATTTTAAATAAAATAATCGAATAAGCGTGAGTGGTCTGTTAATGCAAGTAATGACAGTACTAGTGCATGAACACTCGATCATAAATTTATGATACTTATATTACTGGCGTTTCTGTCGCATTCTAGTACAGTTGTTACTTAGAACAATGGATGTCATTTGAGAAGCAGGATCTGATTACTTTTATGGAGTACTGTATAATAGCTGATATATGAATACATAAGTAGCAAACTTACGTGGCACACACAAATTGTTCACACAAATAAAACCGGGTTTGCAGTGTGATGTAGGGGCTCCATGTACCATTAAAACAAAACACAATTCTTGATCGTTAGCTAGAAAATTATATATCAAATGATGTATAACGTTCGAAAAATAAAAATTCAGTCAGATGCTTGTCATCAATGAGAGTAAGATCGTAACATCATTTAACTTAATAATGTCATTATACTAAGCATTTCATCTTTTGATATAAATGGTCAAGCACAAACAAAATCTTTATATATTTAACGTAAAATTAGGTAAGAGAGATAAATAAGAGAGAGAAAAATCATAATTTATGAATATGTAAGAAAAATGTAAATATGTCTTTTTTGAAATGATGCATTCAAAATATACTTTAAAACAAAATATTATAAAAAGATATGCATGTACCAGTTATGATATTATAGTTTAATACATAAATTAACATTCAGAAATATTGAAATTCTCAGTGACAATGTAATAATAAACGGTGCATTACAGTTGCGCGCATTACCATTACATTTGCGCGCAAAAATCACTACGTTTGCGTGCAGCTTTTGATTACATATGCGCGCATTCTTTTACAGGTAAACTCAGTAAATACAAGGAGATTATACTTAGTTATTTATTTAACTGTTTTTATTTAGCAGGGTAAGTCCATTTTATTATGCACCACAAGTACTTAATCCTGGAAATATATACAGATAAAAATGTAAAAACATAATTACCTGTGTTATAAAATGAATGCGCTCAAATGTAATCAAAAGCTGCGCGCAAACGTCAATTTTTAATGCCCAGATGCGAGCAAATGTAATGCGCCCATAATAAATACATTGCAAGACACTTACCCTGTGTAGATTCGCATATGTCACAACAATTACAATCGGTACCCTTTGGTATGATTTTCCCATTACAATAACTAATCGGCTCACATTTAGCAAAATTACAGACCGTAAGGCATAATGGCTGGATACTGTAGGTGTCTGTAAATTTTAAAATCTTGTATCATACATGTATGAGAGTTGAAAACAATTATATGTACATGATAGCACCAACAATGAAAGCAAATTAACCGGATCTTTCGGTCCATGACCTTTCCGTTGGTTTTATTGCGGTTGTTATGGTCAAACCCTGAATTGAAGATCACCCCGGTTTTTGTGGGGTTCGTGTTGCTCAGACTTTGGTGTTCTATGTTGTGTTTGGTGTACTCTTGTTTGTCTTTTGGTATTTTTCGTTTTTTGCCGTTGCGTTGTCAGTTTATTTTCTACTTATGAGTTTGAATGTCCCTTTGGTATCTTTCGCCTCTGTTGAATAGTAGTAATATATAGTCTATCATTACGGCCATATTTTTTAAAGTTTTTAAAATATGTGAAATTATGATGTCAATCATGAAAATATATTAGTTGAACTAATGACAAAAATAACTTACCCGATACACATACTCCGTTATCACGGTCAAGACTAGGTCCACATTCTGATTGAGGAAATAACTTACCCGATACACATATTCCGTTATCACAGTGAAGACCAGGTCCACATTCTGATTGAGGAAATAACTTACCCGATACACATATTCCGTTATCACAGTGAAGACCAGGTCCACATTCTGATTGGGGAAATAACTTACCCGATACACATATTCCGTTATCAAAGTGAAGACCAGGTCCCCGTTCTGATTGAGGAAATAACTTACCCGATACACATATTTCGTTATCACAGTGAAGACCAGGTCCACATTCTGATTGGGGAAATAACTTACCCGATACACATATTCCGTTATCACAGTGAAGACCAGGTCCACATTCTGATTGAGGAAATAACTTACCCGATACACATATTCCGTTATCACAGTGAAGACCAGGTCCACATTCTGATTCAGGAAATAACTTACCCGATACACATATTCCGTTATCACAGTGAAGACCAGGTCCACATATTCTGATTCAGAAAATAACTTACACGATACACATATTCCGTTATCACAGTAAAGACCAGGTCCACATTCTGATTCAGGAAATAACTTACCCGATACACATATTCCGTTATCACAGTGAAGACCAGGTCCACATTCTGATTTAGGGACGACTCCAAGTATGTGTATGTTCTGGCATGCAGCTCCATCATCTAAAATGACATTTGTAAAAAAATTATGTAGATTTAGATTTAAAAAAAAAAACAATAAAAATAGAAAATATGATAAAAGTATTTCATAATGCACAAAATGAACTACCGAATAACGAAACAGCGAATAATTCTGTTCTGCATCTGTCGGTTTTGTATTGCATTAAACATACATTCTGTCGTAATTGTAATATAGTTTTTTCAATTACATCTTGGAATACATCTGTTTTGGAAATAACGGAACATATTAGAAAATTAGTCACTGAACAAAATCAATTTAAAGATCCTATATTACATTATTCTGGTATCGTTCAGTACATAGCTGTAAAACGAGGAAAAATTTGTAAAATACTACCAAATACTTGAATCACTGGCTTTGATTTTAAAATAAATTCAGAATACTGGTTTGCCAATACTCGATACTCGAAAATACTGGACATGATAGTATTACATATACGACGATACAATAAGATAATATTTTCTAACATTGTTAACAAATCTTGCAGCATAGTGTACCAGTATGCAAAGTTGATCGTCTATTGGGAGACTGAAAGAGCGGTCATGTATGTTGCTATGTATCATTACTATCAACATAATGTGTGTGAATCTGCAATACTAGAACATACTGGTATCGTCCAGTATCTGTGATACTGGAAAATATTGGTAAAATACGAGAAATACAGCTTTTACTGTAAATGCGTATCTAAATATAAGTATTTTCCCCCTTTTTAAATAATGATCTATTCGGTGGTTAGTTATTTGAATTTTATTTCCGAATAAAAAAAATAAAGCAATGTTTGTTAACGACCAAAATAGTGAATTGAACTGTTTTTGATTGAAAAATGAAGATTCATAAACTTTCATGTCTGAGAATTCACTTGTTTTGCATGCGATTTGAAAGAAATTTGTCAAGCAATTTTGCAAAATGTTATAGGCTAGTGCCTTTTCTTCTCATTAACTGCGTTTTGGAAAAAAAATGTAAAGATGAATTTCTAATGTCACATTGTAAGCATGATCATTTTAATTGTACCAATCATCCGTTATCAAAATGCTTTCTGCTAGAGGATTTTAGGGCTAAAAAATCGACAAAAAATACAGCATTTGGAAATTTACTTCAAAGACTTTTTTTATAGAGATGACGTCTACAGTCCTTAATACAAGAGAGTCATCATTGCCAAAGTCAAGCACATGGAATGTACAAGTTGGTGGTCCTCAACTATTGTGTTGGGTACATATAAATAAATTTCAGAATACTAGTATTCATGTATAACCAATCCTGGAAAATACAGGACAACACTACATGTAGTATTCATATATTACAGATATGCTACGGGAAGATCATATGTGAGGGTCAGGTTTGGGGGGTTCTTTATTTCTGTATTATTCAATTTTAAAAGCGATTTTTTTTTCTATCCTCTATAAATTTTGACCGTTATTGTCCATTCTTTATATTTTAGCACTCCATTATTCTCTATTCTTTATTTTTATGGCCTATTTTTCTCTTTTCTCTATATCTAGTTTATTATTCTGCCCTTTTTGCTCATAACAAAATTTATCCCAAGTACTCTCCTGTTTTTCTGCATCCAGCATAAAGTGCCAACGTAATGTGTCAAGTGGATTGTCTGTTTACAGACGTAAAGAGCTGCTTTGTGTTAACAGGTATGTTCTACATTATGATAAACATATATTTTAACTTACCGAGTTGTATCACACAAATATCACAACATCCGCAAAAGCCGCCATTCTTTTTTATTATTCCATCACATTCGTTTATCGGTTCACATGTAAATGACTCGCAATAGGAAGGTGAGCAAACTATACGCTTTGCGTAGTTGTCTGTCCGGAGAACACGTCTGGTGTTGTCTGTCCGGAGAACACGTCTGGTGTTGTCTGTCCCGAGAACACGTCTGGTGTTGTCTGTCCGGAGAACACGTCTGGTGTTGTGTTTACGTTGAAAAAGACCACCTGAAATTATAAAATTTGTTAAAATAGACGACTCGACAATAGTAACATTTAAATCATTTCATAACATTGTGCATGTCTTTCGCTTTCATTGATTTTGAAACAAACGGTATTCAGTCATAACGATACATAAAGGTATGTATTGTAAGATTCTCATAAAATATTCATTTTCTAAAAGTTCTAAATTTCTCATGTAGATTTCATCGCCATATAATTACAAAAGTTAGATTTTTATTTGGCATGGCTCTAATCTTATGAAATAATTTACCTGTACAGAATTCACAGGTCATCATAACGACTGCATAAATGACAACAACCTTCATCATGATCTGTCTGTGAACAAGTACTACTGAATGACAGAACCTTCCCTTTTATTGCATCCTGTATTTTTGTATGCCCTAGACGTGGGCAGTTCAATCAGAGCGTGAGGCAAATAATATCAGCATTTGAGTGTAGGAACTTAATGGGTTTCAAGGCTGCACTTTTATTTCTGTTTACATTTCAATGTACTTTACACTCAGCTATGTACTGACATAGAATGTGGAAGATCGTGGGCTAGATCCGGGACGACTTCTGTTAAAGACTACCAGTTCGTTTTGCTTGTTGAATAACAATTATGTTTACTAGTGGGTTGGTATATCTTCATGCAGAATGTGACCAGTTTCTAAGTACTATAAAATCTAGCTGAGTGTGCAACTCTAGTACAAGAATGACAATATATGGAATAGAGAATGGAAACGGGAATGTGACAAAGATACAACAACCAAAGGCCAGCTATGGGTCTTCAATGCAGCGAAAAATCTGGCACCCGGAGGCGGGCTTCAGCTGGCCCCTAAACAATAATGTAAACAAGGTCAGCGAAATGGACGCCACACTTAACTCTGAAACATACAAATGAATCAAAATTTTAAAATATACACAATACTAACAAAGGCTATTGACTCCTGGCCTGGGACACGAGCAAAAATGCGGCGTGATTAAACAAGTTTTGTGAAATCTCCCCCCTTTCCTCTTTCTGCATGGTCTGCATTAAAACAAAACTGTTACTCTCTTGTTTAAACTAAAGCCTCAATATAAGTAATTGCCGAAGAACGGAAAGTATGCACCACTTTTATTACTTAAAAGTTTGGACTAAAACTAGTTATAGTCGTAGATTCAAAACCTACTGAAAATGCAGATAACGTAAAATTAGGAAAACGACAAAAGTTAATAATTTAACAAGTTGAAACTAAGTACAATAAACAAAAACGACTGCATTGTATTGGGAAGGGCGGACACATTATCTTGAATGGGTATGATTAGTACTTCGCTTTGTATTAAAACTACGTGTGAACAGTTCTAATTGTATTTAATGACCCCCTTTGGTCATATAACTACAAAATAACGTAATAAACGCGTTGACGTTACAAAGGTATCGTTATTAACAGTCCGTGAAAAAATAGCGGCAAATCCTTGACACACATGAAGTATAAAAACATAATAGACAAAGACAAAGAAACATATCTTGGAACAGGCACTTTAAAATAAGTGTGGGAGGGACATGTAAACTGGTCCCAACTATCCCCTAACAATATCTAGATTAACTTTCATAGCTATTCAACATAAAAAGAAGAGGAGAAAGGGATACACGGTAGAAATACCACTGGAGAAAAGACACATTCAGGAGATTTAAAACGCAAATTAAGGGAAATATTTGCGACGTTTACAATGTAAATGGTCAAAAAGTGCTCAAGGCTACTAGCCACTCTAGATGAGATTTTACAATAGGTTGGCAGATATTCCTTGAGATGTTATATCACCTTAATTGGGTATCTACAATCTCACTTCAAAATGGTTTAATTGTGGATGTTTCATCAAAAACTTTACATTAGCTTCAGTTTTCAACATTCTCAATTTCTCCTGTATTGGGCATGTTTGTATATTAATTTTTCTATTAAATCGAGAATCAGACAAACTTTAGATTTTTTACCACTTTTCCAAGATGTGCTTTACCAAAATATATTTTTCTTTTTGTAATGCCATGCTCTCTGCTCAATACAGAACCCTTGTAATTAAGTTTTTAACGAGCATTTCGTAGGCGACCCGTTGCAAGGCTAAATTTCCCTTCCCTATCCGTTACAACCTCTTTTTTCAATGACAGACAAACTACCCTCCATTGCTCCATATTGATTTTTTACTTGTTACTTGTTCTCGTCGTGAAAATATCTGGCATGTAAATTCTGCTTGGTCCCATTTGAAAATTCTTTTGTGACATTTGATCTACTGCTGATAAGAAAATAGGACAGTTTTTACCTTAATTGTAGACAAACATTTAAATTGTGTGTAATTTTCATTTTAACATATACAACAGGTACAACTGATAACGCCCCTAAAGGAAGGGTTCTATCCCGCAAGCCGAAAAAATAGGTCCTATTTCTATTCCCGAGGTTTCCTTGGGTGTCTATCTATGGTCCTGGTACACCAGATTGACAATAATGATAATCAGTTAAAATGAATGACCGGATAATCTGGATGCAGGGCATTCCAGATTAGCAATAACGAGTTTAATTTATTGATTGGCTAATTAATGTTTAATGTCCATCGAGCAATAGTTAAGCTATATTCGGGACGAGAACATGTTAACACATAGTAAATCAATATGAACGTTAACGAATAATTGTGACTACCTCTGGAAAAGTAGGGTATAATGGTTAAGGTTTTGAAGCCTAAGGGCAATTCGTAAAGAGCTTTGTTACAAGAAATATAAAAAAGAACGGATATGGGACAAAGGCACGAAGACATCCCCAAGTCATCAAATCTTATACATAAAAAGACGTCAAGAGCTCACCACATGACCCTGAACGCAACAGACCCAACCCACCAACAGGCATTTAGCCATTAACACAATAGGAACAATCAAATTCAAGGGCACAGCAAAATGTCAAAATATCTAATTTACAACTAAAAGGTTTAACGAGACCAGGACACACCAATGACCAAAACACTCCTGACTTAGGACAGGTGCACAAAATTCGGTGGGGTTAAAGTAGTTTTGTTTGATCCAAACCCTTCCCTGTGTAAGGTCAGGGATTTGAAAAAAACGACATAAAGGTACAAAAGTTTTTTTTTCGATAAACCTGCATAGAGCGTGGCATATACTCATATATTTTTTTTAAAACGAACAAGGTTGTTTATGACATTTGCTCCATGATTATTATAAATAAATTAATTGATTGATTGAATCGCGTTTAACACTGTTTTCAACCATTGTTTTGTCAACCAGTTTTGCAGGCAAAAGGAGGCCTGATGTTGCATAGTGCAGTGGACGCCTGTATTGTCTAGGGGTCTACATAGTTACACTAGCAAAGCGATTTAACTCTTGAACGGACATTTTACACTGAACACATACATAACGTTCTTTAAAAGATACGTTTTAAGACATTTCAAGGGTTTCAGTATGTTTTAAGTACAAATAATCATGCATTCAATTCAGTTCAGTAGGTGTAAGTAAACCAAGAGTGTATCGCCTGATGGAAGACTGGTAGTCCCAGAGGGTATCACCAGTGCAGTGACCGTTACTTCGGTTCTGGTTGATTAAACATACATTGATTTATTAGATTTGCTGTTATAAAATTTCGAAATCATTTTATATTAAGGAATGTATCTCCCTTATGCATAGCTCTGATTCCTTGTCCAGGCCTTGCGGTCATAAAACTTTCGAGTACGATTCTCGTACTCAGACTCAGAAACCAACCAATCAAAACACTGGATTTAGTGTTTCGAGCACAAATTTTGTACTCCGAGTACTGAGTAAAGTTTTATGACCGAGAGCACAGGTTTGGCTTTACTTTTGGTTCCTTTTGAATTTATCAGCTCTTAAAAGTTTGTATTCGGTTTTGGACTTTCAAATATTTTGGCCTCGAGCATCAATGATGAGACACTGATTGTAGAAATGCGCATCTAGTGCAGTAAAATTGATATTGTGAATTTATTACAGTCAATAAAGTACTGTTCATAACATTTTAAGACAGTAAAGAAATTAATAGTTTTTATTTTTTTTTATTTTCTTAATTTGTACTGAACAGTACTGAATTGACCGCAAGCGAACATGTCTTAATTTTCTTAACGTATACTAGACAGTACTGAATCAGCTGCAAGAAAATGTGTACCGAACATGTTATGAAACTGTTTTAAAAATATGTATTACTGTATAAATTCAGTAAAATATATGTGAAATTACAATACATTGTTAATAAGTTTCCATGGGAGATAACCTAAAATTATTATTCTTATGAATATAGAAGACCTTCGAAAGAAAAATTGATTATCTCCTATGGAAACTTATTAACAACGTATTGTAATTTCACATATATTTTACTGAATATAAAATGTTTTAATTCAAATAATGTCTGAATTTTATGAATATAGAAGATTTTTCAAAAGAAAAATTGTATGAAAGCTTAGTTTGGACATTTTTATAGCAATCCAAAATTACTACCTATCAGTTTTAGCATGACAATAACAAAAAAAATGTCTATACAAACTGTTTGACTGATTCTTCGAAATATCATTGAAGTGGAATTAAAGTCTTATAGGATTGTAAATATACTTTATTTTATCACCTTGCACATTCATGACTTGACTGGTTTTCTACAGCAGTTAGTTCAAATTTCTGACCAGTTGAACAGTTTGGTTTATAAAACAAATTGCAATTTGGTCAGAATTTTGAATAAGTTGCAATAGGTGGAGAGCAACACTTACAGTCAAGTCACAGTAACAAATATCTGGTTAAGAACTTTCAGTATCCGTTCAAGTTAAAATGGCCGTTCAATAGTTAAATCGAGTCGGTATCCTCTCGCAGTATTCATATCTGTTATCTGTCATCCCTGGATTGGTAGTAAGAGGCCTTTTTTTGTAAAATTGCGAAAAGAATGTATTCGTATCCTTTAATCAAGGTGAAAAGTTTACCAGTAGTTTGCCCTATAGCAATTGTTACCTTTGGATATCCGGTTTCTTCTGTTAATAAACATTGTGGTCATGATATAGCTAAACAAAGACTATGCACATGGCGTTAAACCTCATTCAATCAACATTGCAAGCGCATCTAATTAATTATGGAAAAAGAATATCATATATATTTTCATAATGAATGATTAACTTATACAACTAACTTACCTTATTATATCTTACTGACATACATATAGAATGTGGGTTTTGGCTAAAAGTTATTCAACGGAGTCAATAATCAGTCAGTAGAATTTTGTCATTAAAAATATCTGCATAAGTCCTGGAGGAAAGTTACCATTTTATAACTATATAATTATTATTATTGCAGTTTTTTTCTTTGTTTAAATGTACCTTTGTATTTCTATATGTTAAAGTTGCTTTAACATTTTTTGCGTTTGACGGTATTTGCTGCAGTCAATTTTAAATAATTGTTAAATGTATTCTGAGGTTTGTCGTTATAATGTTATAATTTCATTAAGTTACCAAACTGACACTAAGAATATGTTCGTAGTGTCCGTGCATTTGTTTCTTTGGTTTTTATTTCTTCATCGGTGATGTCTTGTATCATCCAGATTGTGCTTCTTGTTTTGTTTTTCTAACATTTGTATACATTGTTCCTTTGGTAAGCACGAGCTAATTGATGTAACAGTGATAACAAGGTGAAGAATATAATGGTAACAGTGAAATGTAGACATTTTACAACATTCTGGATAATGTATTATAATTCCCCTCATCGAACGCCAGCGTAAATAAATTGGACCCATCTCATTAAGCTCGCGGAGTACAATACCGGGGCATCCGTGGTGGTTTGTATGTAAAATTCCACAACAAAAGTCCGTCAGATGGAAAAGCTTAAATACAAGATCCTGTGTTTGGAAGATGCAAGTCTTTCAGCATCCAACAGAACGGTTATCTAAATCTCTTTACGAGTGGTCCGTATGTGACCATTGCAAGGCTATCTCCTTTTCCGGTGGCATTCAAGATTGTCCGTCTATTGCCAGGTATTCATTCGTTGCTTGTAAACTTGTCCTGGACTTGCTTACATAGGTGAAATATTAATTACTGGACGTGGCCAAGTGGTCTAAGTTGTCGAAATACTGTATCACTAGCCTTTCAACATTGAAGTTGTGAGTTCGAATCCCGCACGTGTAGGTGCGCTCGACTCTTAAATCTTAAGGTAACACGATACCGAATGACGTTTAGCTATGAGTTATCGTTCCTGACGTTACTGAACAACGTTCCTAGATACCAGTCAAGTCAATGCAGCAGGTTCCGTCGTGTTTCTGGAGGTTGACGACAAAAACATATAGGCCCTATGCTGTACTTGTATTGCAAACTGATAAAATAATGAAATAACCTTATATTTTTGTTAAACATTTTTGTGAGATTTTTTATTCTGGGTTGGTTTTTTTTTCGCAATAAATTTTTAATTATGATGAAATTTTGTTTTGAAAGTAGAAATCCAAGTTATAGAAAACTAGGATAATGTGTGTAATTACTGGGAATTGTATCAATATTAATGCAATTCCGTTGAGAAACTTCTTTGTTTTAAAAATGGTCGCTGAAAAAACGCCGTTTTTCATTTTGACAGGCATGGAATGAAAAACGGAGAATAGTTGAACTTTGTTATTTGGCCGAACACGAACAACACTTTCCCTATGTTCCAAGTGTAAACAGTTTCTGAAATTAAGCGGACTTTATAGAAGAAGTCCGATATGGTTTCGGAAACTTGTAAAAAAAAAAATAAAGTGCCAACATTATAATCGTATACACAGGACAGCAACATCGGAATGAGGAGAAAGTTAACAAGGCTTAAACATATGGGATGTCAACTCTTAATGTGCACTCGGTTAGGACGAAATAAAATTAAATCATTCAGATCTCATTACATATTTTTTTTTAATTCCTTTCTTCAATAAATTATTTTCTCGATATTTACAATCAAACGATTCATTAAAAAACTGTGGCACAACAATAAATGAATGATTGGTGCTTTGATGAAAGTAAATCCAGAAAAAGCGCTTCGAACGTCAACAAATTATAAAGAAATATTTTCATTAGCCTATAATATTCAAATGGCAAAAACAAATTGAAAAAAACACCAATTGTTAGTTTTCCTACGGAGGGTCGGTGGTTCTCTCCGGGCACTCTGTCTTCCTCCACCAAAACAATCTTGCAATAGCGCAATCATGCGTTAAACATCAATCATTCAATTAATATTACTGGACGTTAAATAATAACAAATTAATCAATCTCTACTATCAAACAATTAACAAGTAATGTTTTTTAGTTTCTCTTGAACATCAATGTCGCACGTTCAAAAGAAAAGAGTATAAATTTTGGAATGTTTTAGGAAATATGGAAATGTTTATCAAATATGTGTTCTTTAACTTAATAAGTGTCACATCTATTACTTTGATGATTGCTCGAAAGGCGTGAATTGATGTGATTGTTTAAAGTTGGTCACATGAGCTAAAATTTGCAGTTTATTCACAACTTAGTTACTAGTTCATTAATTGACCTTGAAATTTACGTGGGATTTTAAAATACATATGTACTTTATCTAAAAATTTACATAATAGTTTAAAATGAATACAAAAACTGCTGACAAACGCATGTCTTAAAGGCATATAAAATTATAATAAAAATACCGAACTCCAATGCAAATTCAAAAAGGGGAAGTCCATAAAAACTGATAAAATCAATCGCTTACGCATACGATACAGTTTGTATCCCACGTTGAATTTTTGACGAATATTTGCATACAAGCTATTTTTCACCTACTCAATTCAGATATAACATAAAATATACCTTCATGTGCTTCTTTTAAAGATAAATTGGGTTGAAATTTTAGACATTAACTCAAAATTTTGGTTTCTTGGACATTTCTATCCTTTGTATTAAAGAGAAACACAAGCGGATTTTTGTAAAAAAAAAATAGAATTATTTTATTTAGACAAGTTTGCACTAAATAGTATAACTATTCTTTAGAAATATTTCATTTTATCAAATTTTCATGATTTTAGAAAAAAGGGCATTTTTTGCTGTATATTTATCTGATTAAAAAGAATCCTCGTTAATTTGTTCATAAAAATTGGTACCAATAATCTTCATACATAATCAAGTTAAATGAAATTTTTAGAAAGAGGGGTCCATGTACTCTTTTTCGATATACCGATTAAAATCAGTCGAAAAATGTATCTCTTCCCGATATGTTACAGTTTGACGTTGCGAAAATAATATTTAAAGTTAGCGACATCATTACCTCCGCTGTGACTCTATGGTATGCCCCTAAATGTTATTTGGTAATATAAAATATTTCTAATTATATTGTATTTTACAAATAAGGTTCCTTTCGTACATATTGTTGTTGAAAATTAAAACTTTTTTTGGTTATGGAAAAGTAGATGTTTAACATGTAAGTGAATAATAATCTAATCAATGGGAAAAATGCATGATTATTGTATTACTAACAGGCATATTTTTATTCAGATTTCATGGCCATGTGCAAAAAATTATAACATAAATATCGAACTCCAAGGAAAATTCAAAAGGACTGACTTGGTACAGGCATTTTTCGAAGAAAATGGTTGGTTAAACCTGGTTTCATAGCTAGCCAAACCTCCCACTTATATGACAGTTGTTTGTAGTTCCATTATCAATATTCACTAACAATAATGGTAACAAATTATTTCGTTGACCTTTGGAAGAATGTTTTCCACATGTTGAATCCTCGCGTACAAAAGCTTTATCTGCCAACTTTTTTCATACATGTCTGCTGATGTATTGAAGACCACTTTTTCTCATATGTTGGTTAATATTCCAGAAATAATTCCCTTTTGCGTGAAAAATAGGATTGGTACCCATCAATTACAATCTCTCATTTCATGCCAATTTGACAACAAATATCAACGTCACAGGTAAACGTGTTTCTAATCGGTTGAAATTTAGTAAATAATTCTTTTGAAATAACAATGCCAATAATCTGTAAATTTTTAGGGAAGATGTATGGAAGATCTTCAAATTATTCTCATTTAAGAACAACAATAGCTGCCTAGGGCAATATTTATTTCTGATTGATTCGACGAAGTTAATAATCAGTCAGTAGAATTTCGCTATTATAGATATCTGGAGGAAAGTTGCCATTTTATTAATATGATTGATATCAATGCAGGTTTTTTACTTTGTTGCAATTTACCTTTATATTTCTATATGTTAATTATGCTTTAACATTATTAGCGTTTGACGTAATTTACTAAATTCAATTTTAAATATTTTCTAAATGTATTCTGAGGTTTGTTGTTATAATGTTAGAATTTCATTGAGTTACAAAACTGCCGATGAGGAAATGTTCGTATTGTCCGTTCATTTGTTTCTTTGGTTATATTCTGGTGTTTTTTTCTTAATAGGTGTTTTCTAGTATCATCCGGATTGTGCTTCTTGTTTTTTTTTCTTTCTAACATATATATATATGCATTGTTACTTAAGTAAGCACGAACTAATTAATGTCACACTAATTACAAGGTAAAATCTATAATGGTTACATTGAAATGAAGACATTTTACAACATCCTAGATAATTTATTACAATTCCCCTCAGGGAACGCCGGCGTATAGAAATTTGACTCATCTCATCAGGCTCGCGGGGTACAATACTGGGGCATCCGAGGTTGTGTATATGTAAAATATCACGACAAATGTCCGTCAGAAGGAAAAGCTTAAAT